>JACEIK010002226.1:160349-171696 GCA_018107945.1 Datura stramonium | reverse complement strand
CACTGTTTACGTCTCTCTCTCTCTCTCTCTCTCTCTCTCTCTGTTAAAATACTTGATTGGGCACCAAGTTTTTGCTACTGGCAGTGTCCCATCAATTTGAGAACAAAGAAACCCATTTTGTTGAATTGCATTTACAGTACAATCTAAATTTTTGCTGAAGTATCTATTGGAGTATGCTCTTTTCATCTTCGTTATACTTTTTATGTTCTTTCCATCTTCGTTCTACTTTTTCAATTACTGTTGTCTGTCTCAAAATATTTGACATCTTTTCCTTCTCGAGAGTTAAGAAAAAGTAAACTTTGATGAATAACTTTAAGTATACTGCTAGCTACTCAACATTTTAATATGAAGAGAATTGCAATTTATAAATGTAGTTTTGCAGTATTTACATTATAATTTATCAAAATAAAGTACTCTATTCTGATTCTTACTCTCAATAAGCAAGAGTACCCAACAAATTAGATTGGAGGGAACAGTAGAAACATTGAGACACAAATTTCCTAGAAAAAGTTCTTCTCCTCTTTTTACAATCGTCCAATTATGCTTATCTGTAATCTCGATCGATAACTTCATACCAATTCACTTTGTCCTTCGAATTTTACTGGATTTTTACGTTTTTATCAATTGCAATCTGTGTTTGTTTTCTTTTCTTTCAGAATCCTTTTGGGGAAGTTGAAATTTGGTATATTTGAATGGAAAGCACCGAGGTTTGACAGTGTTTTCTCTATTTTTCAGATCCAACTTTACTACTCTGGCATTTTTGTTTCAATCTCAAGGGGCTGTCAGATACTGCACTGACAAGGAGCTGCTAATTTTCCCCGAAGTTAGGAGATTGTTCGGTTATTTGAAGGTAAAAAGTTGCTGATGAATCATTTGGTAGTTTTGGGGTGTGGGTTTGTCTCAGTTTGGTGTTTATAGTTATGGGTTGTGTTTATTCAAGAGCTTGCATTGGGGAGATTTGTGCACCAAGGAATGTGGAAGTTAAAGAACCTGAAAATGTGAAAGCTGCTGAAATTGCTGTATTTTCACCTGCTTCATCAGATGGGGATGATCGAGAAATTAGAGATCAACTTAATCAATTAAGTCTATCTAGGGACAATGAAATTGGTATAACCAGACTGTCAAGAGTCTCTGCACAATTCTTACCACCTGATGGTTCGCGGGTTGTAAAAGTTCCATCAGGGAATTATGAACTACGGTGTTCGTTTCTATCTCAAAGAGGATACTATCCTGATGCCCTTGATAAAGCTAATCAAGATAGTTTTTGCATTCACACTCCATTTGGAACAAGTCCGGATGATCATCTCTTTGGTGTTTTTGATGGCCATGGAGAGTATGGAGCTCAATGCTCGCAGTTCGCGAAAAAGAAACTTTGTGAAAATTTGCTTAGGAACAGTAAATTTTATTTAGATGCTGTGGAGGCATGTCATGCCGCATTCTTGATGACCAATTCGCAGTTGCACGCTGATGCTATAGATGATAGCATGAGCGGAACAACTGCAATAACTATACTCGTACGAGGTAGGACACTTTATGTTGCTAATACCGGTGATTCAAGAGCTGTTATAGCCGAGAGACGGGGTAATGAAGTCGTGGCTGTTGACCTTTCAATCGATCAAACACCATTTAGGCCTGATGAGTTTGAGCGGGTTAAGCTCTGTGGAGCAAGAGTTCTTACACTGGATCAGATTGAAGGATTGAAGAATCCAGATGTGCAATGTTGGGACACTGAAGAAGGTGATGATGGTGATCCTCCTAGGTTGTGGGTGCAAAATGGGATGTATCCTGGTACGGCTTTTACAAGAAGCATAGGTGATTCTGTTGCTGAGACAATTGGTGTTGTTGCAAATCCTGAAATTGTTGTTTTGGAGCTCACCTCAGATCATCCTTTCTTTGTGATTGCCAGTGATGGGGTATTTGAGTTTCTTTCCAGCCAAACTGTGGTGGACATGGTAATAAATTCTTCTTTCTCTTTGTACTTCCTATATCTGTAGGTTCTATTTATTCAACAACTGGACTTAAAGTTATTCTATTATTTAGTACTGATAAATAAAGTGCTTTGGACTTTTGAGGACTTTGTCTATTTGCTTGACGGGTTTGATTATCAGGTCATGTCTGAATTACTGTTAAGGAATTGTGCAGACTGTTGGAAATTAGCTAGAGGCTGCCATAAGACCATTGACCAGTTTTTACACCCATAATATGGAAAGAAATAACTCCGTGTTTTCGCATTGTGAAACTATATTTTATCAACTAACCACAAAAGGCTAGCTCATCTAAACCTTCGGTACACATCAATTCCCCAGCCTATTTTAGAACAATACAAGGCAAACTATCTTCTGACAAAAGGAAATATCTGACAAAGCAAATACAACAACAACAACAACATGCTAGTGTAATTCCACAAATGAGATTTGGGGATGGTAGTGTGTACACAGACCTTACCCCTACAAGGTTGAGAAGTTGTTTCTTTTAGACCCTTGACTCAAGTAAAAACATTACAAAGCAGTTCGAAAAAAGAAACAATGAAAGTGAGGAAGCTAAGACAAAATGCCAAAGAAAGCATGACATAGTGCACTAAAAATTATGGAGCATTCAATATCACAAAATAATATGATAATTCAAGAGTTAGAAATAGTAAATAGTAACAGAAATGGAACAACAAGAAACTTCCAAAGTAATACTATGACTATTAGTATGAAAGACTAAGTGAGACAATTCTTAATTACCTAACTGACCCTCTATCTTAATCTGTGTCCTCCATACTTTTCAATCTAAGGTCATGTCCCCAGTAAGCTGGACTTGCGTCATTTCCTATCTAATCACCTCTCCCCAATGCTTATTCGGCCTATCTCTGCCTTTCCTGTAATCATTCATAGCCAACCTCTCGCACCTCTGCACTAGTGCATTCATGTATCTCCTCTTCACATGTTCGAACCATCTAAGCCTCGCTTCTCGCATCTAATCCTCCATCGAGACTACTCCTACCTTGTCTCGAATATCTTCATTTTCTAATCTTATTTTTCCAAGTGTGCCCACACATCCACCTCAGCATCCTCATTTCCGAAACTTTCAACTTCTGAACATGGGAGCTCTTGATTGGCCAACATGCCGCTCCATACAACATAGGCGGTCTAATCACCACTTTATAAAACTTGCCTTTAAGTTTTGGTGGCACCTTCATATCACATAAAACTCCAGAAGCGAGCCTCCATTTCACCCACCCTGCACCTATACAATATGTGACATCCTCATCGATTTTCCTAAACTCTGGATAATAGATTCAAGATAGTTGAAACTTCTTTTATTAGAGATGACCTGTGAATCAAGCCTCACCTCCACGACATCCTCTGTGTTACGTCACTTTGATGAAAGCAAATAACCTACCATAAAGTACATTATGTTTTCCTTATAATGGAACATAGTTTCTTTTTGGGTAATTTGAAATTTGATGAAATGTACTCCCTCCGTTTCAAACTAAGTGGTGCTTTTAGCTCATGCACACCTCTTAAAAATACTACTCATTCCTAGAAAGAAAAATGTATTTTTACCCACTTACCCCTAATAAATATCTTGAAAAAGATGCAACTCTTTAATATTTTCTTGATTATGTAAAAACTCTCTTCATTTAAATAAGGGTAAAATTGGAAGAATATCATTAATGTCTTCTTGATTATGTAAAACACCACTTATTTTGAAAGAAAATCAAAAGGCTTAAACACCACTTATTTTGAAATGGAGGGAGTATATGCTATTCACAAATACACTTAGGGCACCTGACTCCACAATTACTGCAATGATGTCTTTTACATCCAATACTATCATGTAAAAGTTAAACTAATCATTAGTTGTGATGTGCATTTCAACTCTACATAAGATCAGTTTTGGGGCAAACTAATTGAGTCCTGCTGATTAGTTTATGATGCTAGAGGGAAACAAAATTATAGAGCGATTTTCAATACTATGTTGCGCACATTTTTTAAATAGATTTGCAATTCCAGAAGAATAAAATCAGTGTGACTCGTTTTCACTTTTAGGTAACATCCTCTTGAACTGCTTCCCGAGGATAGAGAAAAGAAAATTTAGCTCTGGAAATTTCAGTATTTCCCTATCATTTCATGCGTTATATTGTAATTTCTTGATCCAATTGAGACGTAATTGAATGATCGAGTGATATTGTAATTTCTTCTTGGTACAAATAAATGTTAAATGCCAAATTGACTGATTTTTTGAGTTTACAAGAACCAATCAACCACGATTAAGTTCTTCAAGAGAAAATAATGCATAGATGGTCTGATTTCGAGAACAACAAAAGATGTAGAGCTCGAAATCAAGTGATTCCAGAACGAGGTGAAAGATATTCTAAACTAACAAATAACTACTTGTTCAAAACAAGCAAAGAATGACTCCAAAACAAGTTGAAACAAGTTCTTATTGATAATTAAGATGGATGAAATTGTACAAGAGATGGGCATTTTTGAGAAAGGTAAAAGATAGATTGGAAACCAGCAACCACCACAACTTGGCCTAAAGGACTAACCCCCAACCTAGATGATAAAGATTTGCAAATATCCACTACTTGAAGGAATCCGGCTTCGATATAAAGAAATGAACATTTGAAAAATGAACTTCAGAGTTTTCTCTAAAAGAGCAGCAACTCAACTTCAATATGAGTGCCTATATTTGGAAGAGGCATTTGGTAATACATTGGTTGGCGGTAGGCAAATGACTTGTATTATTTTGACGAATATTAATAACTCGCCCAAGAATCCAAAAGCTCAAGCGGTTACTCCACAAGAGTGAGTTAACACCTAGAATAGATAAGTGACTAAAGGGTGNGAGATATTTATGGTGGAAATGTTGATCATTCTTTTTTTTTTTCCTATCCTAGAATAGATAAGTGACTAAAGGGTGGACTCTTTGAAAGAAATAATTATGAGGATTGACCAATTAACATGAAATGATTCATTTATGTCTTGGGACATAGGGTAGCAACTTGTCCTTGAGATTGTAAAGAAAATGGATTTTGCATCTAATTCAACTCCAAAAGTCAAATCATGAGGCGAGGATTGCCTTAAACTATATATCTTCACTAAAGCTCACGTTTTAGTTTTGCACTTAAAATGACAGCAAAGCTGCTACTTTTATAGGCATTTCTCCTTTGACAACACTAGATGTAGTGTGATCATAAGCCATGAGGTCATTTTTGGTAGGAATAGCATTTATTAGAAGAAAATTTCTGATAAAGTAGCAGAAGCGAGAAATTACCTTAATCTTCCTTTTTTCTGTGTGAGTTTCGGAAATATCCCCATTCATAGGTCTGAATATCATATTTGGTTATTTACTAAAATCCCCATTTGGAGGGGAAGGTTGGATTATGTCAACGAAATCGAGTGCTAATTCCCATTTTATTAAATTAACCTATTGACGTGCTAGCGGACATTTATTTTGAATTCCGCAAAGTCTGCAGAACAGGATTTTGGTACTCAATTATGTAGATATTACTATATTTCCTTACTTTCTTTTAGGAGTAACATGGAAAACATCATCAGCGTGATGAAGTAGAAGGTGCAGTTGATTTTATTAGCTTTCTACACAATCTGTGCAAGCTACTTTTGGTGTATTCAGTGGTCTATATCGGCATACTCTTACTGCTGATACATATATATAAAACTTTACCTTAATAAAAAGGAAAGCTGTAGATATTGGTATAATACATAGCTGGGGATACTACTGCTGCGCTGTTGCTAAAGGAATGATATAGATTTAACTTAAAAGAGGTCCAAAAGCGGTTGTTTGTGCCACTCAAACAATCGAACTAACACAGTTTTGATAATAGTTTATTGATGTTTAACCAAAAAATTGCTAAGGTAATTTTCTTAAGAGAAAAAGATCTTTTGGATCCCATAGGCTTATCTAGCCTTTGAGGGACCCTGTGTCTATTTTTCTTATAAGTGTGATGTACAGGCCAACTTGCACGCACCTCGACTATACGTGGTAACTCTATCCTCCAAGGTTTGGGAAGATAGGAAGAAATCACCTAGAGAGTTTTGCCTCCTCTGGGATTTGAACTTAAAACCTCATGGTTCCCTACCCACTTCATTGACCATTGGACGGGTGCACATGGTGTTTAACTGAAAATTTTAGTTAAAACACTTGTAGGATCATTAATCATCATTTTTTGATATTGTTCTTTTTGTTGAAGTTTCTGCACAGAGTGGTGTTCTTGCTGTTGTCTTTTTGGGGTTCTAACTTAAATTCCTTAATGTCATTGAATTTTAGGGGGAGTATAACACCAGTTTGCTCTCATGTATGTTTTCTCTGTCTGTAATATTTATGTGTGTTCCACCTCAACAAGTCTCCTAAGATCAATTGGGAATGCCGACATGCTGCAAGCACAGTGTTTACTCTGTTTGTTTTTGTGTTTTGCCTATTAATAATCCAAATTCTCTCAATGACCTTGTAGGTTGCAAAGTATAAGGATCCACGTGATGCTTGTGCTGCAATTGTTGCTGAATCATACCGTCTTTGGCTACAGTATGAAACTCGCACAGATGATATTACCGTGATAGTTGTACAAGTAAATGGATTGACTAATGTAAGATGTTTTCTTGCCTTTGATATTCTCTGTTCCGGAATTATTTTATACTTTCTGTAATTTAAATGTTCACTGATTACATTTATTTTGTTGTCAGCTTGTGGTTGGTCAATCAACAAGTTCTGATGTGGTTTTACGACCACCATTGCCTCAGGTTGTGGAATTATCTGGATCAGAATCTCCATCAGTTATGAACTGGAATTCTAAGATTCAACGTGCCAGGCAAGATATATCACGGGCACGACTACGTGCTATTGAGAGTTCTTTAGAGAATGGGCAGATATGGGTTCCCCCATCTCCAGCCCATAGAAAGACATGGGTAGAAGAAGTAACCCTTCTTTCTTTATCTATTTCTGTTTGATATTCTGGTCTGGGAAAGAAAGAATCTTATAACCCACTTCCTCAATTGTTATCAGTTTACTTGATCTCATGGTTGAAAAGAAAATTCATTATCTCTGCTTCACAGGCTCAGATTGAACGGGTTTTGCACGACCATTTTCTTTTTAGAAAGCTTACAGATTCTCAGTGTCAAGTTTTGTTGGATTGTATGCAAAGAGTTGAGGTTCAAGTTGGAGACATTGTAGTCAAACAGGTAAATCTTTGTAACAGAGCTTTGATCCAGCAATATAATATTGTTAAAGAAGCTCCAAAATCAAGTGCACAGTTTTCTTATAAGTTGTCCTGTAATATTGGTGTTAGAGGATCACAATTTTTTGTATTTCATGTTTGAGGAAGAAACATGTGATCTTAGACATACAATTTCTTGTGCACTAAATTCTGACATTCTGAGAATTCTCAGTAGTATCACACAATCAATGTTTTGCAGGGTGGAGAATGTGACTCTTTCTATGTTGTTGGAAGTGGGGAATTTGAGGTCTTAGCAACACAGGTGGGAGTTGTTTTTTCGCTTGATTTTGTTTAAATGTCATCAAACTGACTATGCATGGTTCACCATAGTCTCTGGCCAAATCTTAAAATTTTCAGATTTATCATTATCATGAAAAGAAGCTTGTCCCAATTAATATCCGTCAGATCTAATTTGAAGTCTTCAACTTTGAATTACAAATGCCAGGACGAGAAAAACGGAGAAGTTCCTAGGGTTCTTCAGCACTACACGGCTGATAAGATGTCATCCTTTGGGGAGCTGGCTCTGATGTAAGATATCTGTTCTTTCCATAGGAATTCATTAAAACTCAAATTTGAAATCTTTCTTTGAGGGGAAAGTGAAATACCGAGCTACTGCTTCTATTTGCAGAACTGTTATCTATTCCCCTCTAGTTTTCACTCCCAGATAAAGCTGTATGGTAGTGAAAAAATAATGTGGTACTTGAAGTTTATGTTATGCTGGAGCTTTGCACTGATATACTAGTTTCCATAGTTCTTTTTGTATCCTCTCTCACAATCTGAAGCAGCAATGGCTATATGTCCCTCTCTTCTTCAAATGATGTGCTGTGTTCTATCACCTGAGTTACCTGTATGGTGGTTATATCTTTCTTATGTGGATCATAAATATTGCAACACCATAGTACTGGTTTATTAGTTACAGTTGATTAGTGTCCGCCCTTTGAATCATCTGTAGAATTATTTTGGCTATCTCTGTTTTGCACTGAATTCAGTTTTAGTACAGGTACAATAAACCACTCCAAGCTTCTGTTCGTGCTGTCACCAATGGAATTTTGTGGGAACTTAAACGAGAAGATTTTAGAGGAATTCTTACGTCAGAGTTTTCTAATTTGTCTTCGTTGAAGCTTCTGCGTTCTGTAGATCTTCTATCAAGATTGACAATTTTACAACTAAGTCATATTGCAGATATGGTTTCAGAAGTTCCCTTTTCTGATGGACAGACAATAGTAAATGAGGTACCTATTTCAAATTTCTCCCCTTGCTTGCTTACACTTTGCTCCATTTAAAATGATAATTATTCTTTATGACAACTGCCTTCTGCTTGTGACTTTCTCTTACACATGCTTTGGATTTATTTGCAGAAACAGGAACCTTTGGGCCTATACATTATCCAGAAAGGGGTTGTAAAAATTACATTTGACATGGATTTAGTGAAATTTGAAAATGCATCAAGTATCATGTGTGAAAACCAAAAGCAGGATGATATACAGAACAAAAAAGGCGTAACAGTTGAAAAGAGTGAAGGGAGCTACTTTGGGGAATGGACACTTCTTGGGGAACACATTGCCTCTTTGAATGTCATTGCTGTGGGTGATGTGATATGCGCTATCTTAACTAAGGAGAAGTTTGATTCAGTTGTGGGTCCTTTGGCAAAACTCTCACAGGATGATCTCAAGTATGTCAAAGATCTAACGAGACAGAAGTTAACAAAGCAAAAGAAAAAAACTGTCTACATTCTTTATTTTACATTTGGGGTCTGATCGATGTATGATGTAAAGTGATTGCAGTCTTTACTTTTCTTCGTATCTAAGACTAAAAAATTTTTCGCCAACATTTATATAGGGCAAAAGGCCATCAAACAATTCTCTCTTCAGAATCTATCCAAAGCTTTGACACTTTGATGCTTGCAAGTTTGCAGCTCGCTGATTTGGTGAGGGATTCTTTGTACTTCTTCCTAATGTATTTCTGAAAACCTGTTATTAGTCACGATGTTTGATTTTATTAGCAATTTGTCCAGGACTGGCAGACTTGCTTATATTCAACGGACTGCAGTGAGATTGGCCTAGTGCGACTGACAGATTCAGGTTGTTTTTCTGCACTTCATCTTCTGTTCTGTTCTGACATCATTAGTACTCTTTGTTTTAATGCTGATGTATGAAGAAAGCATTCCTTTGGGGCCTTTCTCTCTTGGTTTTACTTTGTGTCTGACCAGTGATACCTATTAGAAACAGTTAGTGGACGTACTAGATTCAAATGATTGTATTCAGTAAAGGACTGAAAAACTTTCATGTCTTTCTGCAGATAAACTGTTTAGCTTGAAGAGGTTTTCAAAGAAGAAAATTAAAATGCTTGGGAAAGAAGCACAAGTATTAAAAGAGAAGAATCTATTGAAGCAAATGAATACAGTTGCTTCAGTACCTCAAGTTTTATGTACTTGTGCTGATGAAACTCATGCTGGCATAGTTCTGGACACATGCCTGGCTTGCTCTGTGTTAGCAATACTTCACCACCCCCTTGATGAGGAGTCAGCACGTTTCTGTGCTGCATCAGTTGTCATTGCTCTGGAAGACTTGCACAATGTAAGTTGACCCCTGGCCCTATTTATTATAAGCACATGGTAATTTCACAATTTAACTCTTTTCCTTTTTTCCTTCCGTCATCAGAATGGCATACTTTATAGAGGTGTTTCTCCTGACGTACTAATGTTAGACCAAACTGGCCATATTCAGGTAAATATTGCTCTTGTACTGTATTGCCTTCAGAGTTCTTATGTGGACCACTATAAATGACAAAGTTCTATTACGTTCAAGGCTTGCATGGTTTGCTGTAAAAAAAATCTACGCTTTTTGAAGGTGAAGTTTGGAAATAGAACAATTCAAAATTGATACCAATGTAGAATGCATTATTGAAGGGGAGCCTTTCTGTGTACCTATAGGTCCACGGGTTCGAGCCGTGAAATCAACCACTGATGCTTGTGTAGGGTAAATTGCCTATAATATACTTCCTTGGGGTGCAGCCCTTCTCCGGATACTGCGTGAACACGAAATGCTTTGTGCACCTGGCTGTCCCTTTTAAATCTCTATATTCTTAATATGGCATTTGGCTTCCAATATAAAACATCGAATAACGAATATAACATTTGCTTTTCTGGTATAAATTACGTATTACTAATACTTGCATAACATGCGGAGATATTTGTAATATTTTATTTGGGATTTAAAATTGAGCAAGAAATGTGTGAATTATCAATTATCAATACTAGGATAAAACTAAATCTCGACGTTGGTGTTACAATCTCTGCACAAGAATCCATGTATTTTCTTATTTCACAACAATCATTGTATATTTCTCTTCGCATAATCATGCTGTGTTATTCGTTGCTGGACCGCATAACTATGACATATGATACCTACAGAACTAGTTTGTGAAACAATGGGTGAAAAGCCGAAATGGTCCCTAGTGTATAGTGATAGGTTTATTTTGGTCTTTGATATATACTAGTGAATATAATGTCCTTTATATATGTAAAAAGTGGACAATTTTATTCCAAGTCAGTTTAAAACCCTACAATAAACGGAAAAAAGCAAGTGGGTAACGGATCTAAAGTAAAAACCAAAATAAATAAAAGATACCAAATCTTCTTCTCCAACAGTGGTGTTGCCTGATAAACCGCCCTGAACTTCTTTGCCATCATACTTGAACTAACCAACTTTCAAAGATAAAAAGATAGAGGGAAATACTTATGTTTTACAGCTAAAAATGTTCTATAACAATGGATATATAAAGGATCCAATGGAGGAAGAACAATGGCATACTGGCATATATAGTTAAGCTGACGGTTGTGCTAGAACAGTGAGGAGCATTCAAATGATGTGTTGTTGCTGAGATTAGTGATTTGCAACTCAAAAATAAAAATGAGAGCCCCAATAGGACCTCTTACTAGCCCACCGCCATAGCAGGTCCATTCTGTAGCAGTAATACCTCTGCTCGTCTCTTGAACTCCCTTTTGGAACCATATGAAGGGAATTCTTTGGAATGTCCACAGAGTAGGGCTGTTAGGTGGGACTGGATGGGATAGGTCGAGTAAGGGGGATCGGGATAGGATGGGACATGATAGGGGAAAAG
>JACEIK010002226.1:142490-155610 GCA_018107945.1 Datura stramonium | reverse complement strand
GTATTGGTGGCCATTTCCAACGGCTATTTCTGCAGAAGGGCTGTTGGTGTAACAGCTATTTTGGCCAGATTTATTTATTTATTTTAATAACAGGACCAGAATTCAGACGGGCTACCAGTCCACCCATGTCCAATTCCTCGTCCCACCCTGATTGCCCTCCGGTCAGAGTGGGACCGGAACAGCCAGGCTCACTTGACACCCTTACTGCATAGTAGTCCTTTTGATGAGTGACAACAAAATAACTCAAACTTATTACGGTGCCAGTCAAGAAACAATTTCACCCAACAGTTTGCCAGCGAGAATAGTTTGCAGGCTCATTCTATATATAGGGAAAGAGAAGAACTTATGCCACTGATAATTCTATGTTTGGTTTAGTTTTAGGACCTACTGGAGAAATTTACTTTAGTGATAAGCCAAATAAACTTCACATCATGTTATATGAAATTAAGGTCCTTTTGCTTGTCCCACTTTTTGGTTGAGTTAGTCAATTGGAGAAGAAGACGGGTTGTTTGCTTATTTTATTTTTTACTGTTGCTCGGTTAAATGCTTGCAATTCTCCATTAGTTATGGAGGTTTTCCGTCAGTTTTACATACTTAGCCGGGGTTGATTTGTATTCAGTGGCATGCATTAAGGACCAATATAAACCTACCACTGTACATTGGGTACCATTTGGATTTTTCTCTCTAAAAATGACCCTGGAGAGTATGTTGCTGGATAACTACTTTTTTCAATAATGATATTCCTTTATTGATTTTCTGTAGCTAGTGGAATTCAGATTTGCTAAGAAGATTTCTTCTGAGTTGGATGAGAGGACATTTACCATATGCGGAATGGCGGATTCTCTAGCTCCAGAAATAGTCCAAGGGAAAGGCCACGGCTTTGCTGCAGACTGGTAAAATGCTACTCACATATCGTCCAAAATTTGTTCAAGTACTACGTATGACTATGAAAAAAATTTATTCAGTAATTAAAGGATCGCAAGCATGGAAATGAAGAATTGGTTATCTTGGATCTATTCTGAGGAAACCTAGTTTAACAGAGGAGAAGTGCAACCGAGAGCACGTAGTGCAACGTTTTGAAATTGCCCTAATTATTGAAATGCTTAAGGGAAGTTTTACAAGGATGCATGGAATACTCTGCCTATCATGATGTCTATAATACAGTTACTTATCCAATTGATTCAGTGTAATAATGTGATGCAAGCATCACTAATGAGCATCAGCAGCCATTTATCCCTCTTACTCTTGGAATATCTTGAAGTTTGAAATATTTACTATAGGTTAATGATGCATAAATTACTACCACATGAGATACTTAGTCTGATTGATTAACTTTAAAGACATGTATGGTTATCATGCTTTTGTAATTATTTTAAGAGGATGGCAATTATCTGGAAGTTGTGAATCTTGATATGAGTAAGTGTCCCGTCTCTTCTGACTGTAAGATTACAAATGTGAATCTATCATTTTGTTTTAACTCCTATATAGTGAGTGGTTCTGTGTGCATGTGTATATGTTTTGTGTGATACATCAAAGGGGAAAAGAATATTTTACCAATGACCTCATGGTCATGACGTATGAGTTTAGCTTTACAGTCACCTAGCTGTACCCTGAATACATGCACAATAGGATCGTCACTGCCTGTAGAATTGTTTTTAATCTAATGAATATTATTCATTCACGAGAGAGATTATTCACTCAAGTTTGAGCAGTGTTTGGAAGGCAAACTTTCAGCTGGCCCTGTCTGGGATTCTCTTGTTTCTTTTTCGGGATTTGGAATGAGGAGATAATGAAGTTAGATAGGTTGCTCTATCATGGTGAAAATCATTTAGAAACAAATCCAAAAGTTTCAAAATGCTGAAGGTGTATAGTGAAAAGATATAATGTAAATTCTTAAAACCCTTGAAGGAAAAAATGTCTCAGGTTGGTCAGTTGGTGAAGCGAGAAGCTTCTGCAAATTGAGTAAACTGGAAGACGATGATGAGTGACTAGTAAGGCCACCTACTCGAGCATCTCGTACTTTCCCTGTGTCTTTCTTCTTGAAGAGTGAAATCAAATTTCCTAGTGCTCTCTCTCCCCCTCCCCGCTCCTCCTCTGGGGAAAAGAGAACTGGGAAGTCTTCTAACACTTGCATTGACTATCATGTCTTTGGAAGCGTCTTTGAGTTGTTTCACTGGACAAACTTCTTTTCTCAGCAAGCAACTTTGTAGAGATATCATGCTTCTTTGAGTCTTCAGCTACTTATAGTTTTCTCAGAATGTCATGAGTGCTTCTTTTGTGGAGAAAGCTATTTCTCTAATTTATGGTCGACTAACATTTGCTGGTTGAAATCGGCAGGTGGGCATTGGGAACATTGATCTACTTCATGCTACAAGGTGAAATGCCATTTGGATCATGGAGAGAGAGTGAGCTTACATTTGCTAGGATTGCTAAAGGCCAGTTGACAATTCCACATACTTTCAGCCAAGAAGCTGTTGATCTCATTAGCAAGGTATCACCAGGTCTAAATGAGTTGATTGCTTAATACATAGAGGATTGGAATTGGAAAAATGACTGATTATATTTTGACTTAGAAATGCATTACTTTCTTCTCCATTCTTTTTTTCCTTCAAGCCAACAGCAAGGCTATCAGTTCTTTATCTTTTTATTATGCAAATTCTCCAATTTCTTGGTATCTTTGCTAATATCTTGACATAAATTTTGTGCCAGTTACTTCAAGTTGATGAAAAGCTGAGACTCGGAAGCCAAGGTGTTGACTCTCTCAAAAGTCATCCCTGGTTTCTTGGTGTTGATTGGAAAGCAGTAGCAGATCATCGAAGTCCTGTTCCTGCAGAGATTCTCTCTCGTATAAGTCAACGCTTGGAAAACCATGGTGATGAGAACATAGCTTCCCTACATTCCCCTATTTGTGACTTGGAGGAGCTTAACACTCCAGAGTGGCTTCAGGACTGGTAGCACGGTTTTATTGGAGTTCTGTCCATCACATTCCAGGATGCTGCTACCAGCTTATTGTTTCATAACTGTTCCTATTGGAGACTCAATTCAAATGAACTGAGTGAGAATGTGAGATGGTGCATCTAGATCATGTTCTCCTGTTCATCAACCATGTGGCACTCCTAGAGAGAAAATGTCTTTGCTGCTTTCCTTGGACATTCATTTGCTTATGCTAAAGGTATTAATAAGGTTCATACTTGTGTACTTTTGAAAAAATTACCATGCCTATGTAAATACGTAATATGTAAATCAAACAGAGCCCTTTTCTTTTTATCGCATCCTAACCAGTCTTCCCATTCCACCCAATCAAAAAAGAAAAGAAAGGAAAAAGAAAACGGATGTATCTCTTAAAAGCGTCCGTGTCTGAGAGAAGCTATGTTGCATCAGTTCATCAGATTTTAGGCCTTACATTTGGAAAAATAAAGAGCTTTTTGTTCTGTAAAGTATTCTCCAAATTGGAGCTGTGTTTGTTTATGAACCTATTATTCTAGTTATTTGAGGTTCACTGTGCCATGTAGCCACCAAAAGCATGATATGGGCAATCGACAAATTTCACTTTGATACACTGGTTGCATTTTCCTTGATTGAGAGAACCAAGTATAAATTGATTGATGGGCATATTCTTCAGCTCAGCTAACTTTTGTTATATCACTAGAAGCTGTTGTAATTGAAATGAGTTATTGTTTACAAAATAGGCTGTTGCATGATGCAGATGTAGTTTAGTAGTTGTACTCTTGCTGTAACCCCACTTCTGTTGCTTAGCTAGGTTATGGGGAAAAACAATTACTAAAGCTCACCAAATTACCTCTGCCTGATTTGGGTTGCCTACCTTTCAACAGACCTCATGATCAGACTAGGATGATCCCAGTCCTCCAAGTTGGATTAGTCAAAGTGAGCATAAGTCAAGTCAAGAAACAAAAAATCATAAGAAAACATGGAAGGAGAACACAAATGATATTTAACTACTATGACAGTTAGGATGTTAAGTACAGCCCTAATGAACTTTCTGCTTCATTTTGGCAATCTAAGTAGGCTTTCGGACATAGATTTTCATGATTTTATTTTCTTAAAGAGTTTTTGAAGTTGAAGTTATGTTATGTTTGGACATGAATTTCACATTTAAAAGAAAAAGATATGCATGCCACTTGAAAAAAACTTAAAATTATTTGTGAGTGGCAAATAAAACTCACTTGAAATACTACTACTCAAAATCAGTTTTTTGAAACTTGAAATCCAGCTTAAAAACTAATAAAAGATTATTCTAATATATAACTGACCAATGTTATGAAAATATTTTTTGAAAAATGGAAAAATCTTTCATGTCCAAACGGTCCTAAGTTTGCACTCTTTTTCCGTTGTAATGTTGTCAAGAATTAAGTTTAAAAATTGGGACGTGGAAAGGACATAAGAAGTATATAAGAAGAAGAAGAATCTTTGATTTTTTTTTGAATTTTTTTTTTGAAAAGGAGTAACCGGTACAACTCTCAATCTTCAAAAGGGTAAACTTGATTAGTTCACCCTTGAAAATACGGAGTAATTTAAATTGTTGAATTATTTCACAGAAGGTTAGAAGTCAAGTTAACAATGGAATCCAACTGAGGCAACTTTAGCAAAGAGCATAGGTATTTCTTTTTGGTTAATTGGGTAGGCAGGATATATTTAAGTTACATGTTAAGGGTAGCGCTAGAGCTCCCTGGTGTATACCAAATTAATATTACATGCCATAATTTATCCTTTAAAAAAGTAGTTCCTAGAATATTTGTCCATACTAGATTTACAAATATCGGAGGAATTATCAAAATTCTTTGTCCATCAAAAAACTTCTTTGCTCCTTCCTATTTTGTTTTCAGTAGTTGTGCGTGATGATTGCCAATAACTTGCAGTCTAAAATAATTAAAAAAAGTAAGAAAGGTGCCTTTGATTGTTTTCGGTACTTCAACATTGTTGACGTATGATACCTATTGAGTACACATGCTTTTCAGTATTCATACTACACGTCTTACACTTTTTTTTGGTGTAGAATGTACTCTAAGCATTAGTGGGCCACGCTGATTCTTGAGTTGTAGGCCTTGATTTCGGGAGATTCTTGGTGAGCTACCTGCTGAACTTTGGTACTAGACTCTATCTATCTTTTACTTTTTTTTTTTGTCTTTTCATCTGTCTGACTATTGAACAATTGTATTTTATTCGTAGTCGCTCTTGGACGCATGACACTGAGTCATAGGGTAGTATTCTTTTAAATTTCTACACTTGATTTCTTTTAAAGGTCTCCTATAATTTTGAACTTGTTAATATCTTACTTTCTCATTATTTACTTATTTTGAATAAGTTGGGTGGTGGTTTGGCTTACCTACCAGGGAGAGTATATGTGTCATCATAACCTTCAGAATTTTGGATTGTGATAATTTGGTGTCAAAGCATGGTTCACCAGTCTCAACAAGTATAAGAGTGATGTCTAGTAGAGTCTTGCGGCTCAATGCAGAGACGTCTTTTACTTATCTTTAAGAGGCTACAAGATATTTAGGAAACTTTTCTTCCTTGATTACTTATTATTCCTAATTGGGTTCTTATTGAGTTTCTAAACCTCGTTGTTTCATTCTCTCACAAATTGTGAGGAGTCATTCAGCTGCAATAGGAGATGAGGCACCCGCACCCATTGCTAGGGCCGTTGCATATGGTCAGTGTAGGGGCAAGGCCTGTGGGGTAGCATCGTCAAAAGGTTGAGCACCTGTGGCTGCACAAGCCTGTGTTAAAGTCATGTCTCCCGAGTCGAAGGTTGAGCATGCAGATGAGCCTATTCAGGCATGGAGTTAGGGCCAGCTCCATTGAGTTTCATTCTTGTGTTTGTGCTTTAGAATACTATGGTTGTTTTATTGTGTTTTCATGAGAGCATGGCTCAGGTAGGAGTTTTTCCTACTACATTAGAGGGTTCTCAAACCAGAGTCAGGGAACAAACTCTTAATCAGATACAAGCTCTAGGCTTTCAGACATTAGGGGCATAACAAATTGTTTGTATGGCTCTCCACATTGATGTTACACCATTACCTACTCTTGCTTCCTATATTGTGGCTATACTTATTATGAACGTAGAGGAGCAAAATATATTTGATAGATTTGTTAGGATGTATCCTCTTTAGTTCAATGGAAACCAGAGCAAGGATGCTTATAAGTTTTTAGTTATCTATCATGAGAGGTTTCATAACCTTGGGTTGGTGACATCTCGTGGTGTGATTATACTACATTTTAGATGATCAGGCCTGTCAAGCAGTGGTAGAGGGCCTATATAAATTGTAGACCAATTGGGTCACCTCCTTTGACATGGACTTAGTTTACAAAGATATTCCTTGAGAAGTTTATTCGTCATAGATTGAGAGAGAGTAAAAAGGATAAGTTTGATGGACTTTAGCATGAGGGTATGTCGGTCACTGATTATGAGGTGAGGTTCATGCCTTAGCCTCCCATGCACTGATGATACTTTCCATTGAGACAAAGTAGATTCAGAGGTTTGTGAAGGGTTTGTTCTTTCTATTCGTATGGCCACATCCTAAGTGGTTGCTTCTGGGGAATCTTTTCAATAGGTAGTTGATTATGCAAGGGAGTTGAGATAATATGTTGGTTAGCCAATGATGGAGATGACTACAAGAAAGCTCATAGTTTTGCCAGTTTCAGTGGTGCTTCATCCAGAGGCAGAGGTTATTTAAGTAGAGGTTATCATTCTCAATCTATTCAAGCAGTATTATAGGAATTACTGGGTGGTTATTCTAGACACAACAATTATAGTTTAGGGTAGGTCTCTCAAGGTTCATGTTCTAGGTTTTTTGGTCATGGAGGACATTTTGATTCATTTGGATCAAGTGGGTGCTATGAGGTGGTGATCCAAGCCACTACTGTCCAAACTCAAATATGGTGGGGCCTAATAGAGTTCTTAGGTTCAAACACCTAGAGTAATGGTGCAGCTAGCTAGAAGGGGTGCACAAAGTGGTAGAGGTGTTTTACGTTATGCTAGAAGTGGAGTGCAAACATGAAAAGAGGGTGATTATGAAGGCTTATATTCTAGGGGTAAATGTGACCCAGATATGCATTTCTGTATAGGTTAGAGGCCGAGGCTTTAGATGCAGTCATCTTAAGTACTATTTTGGTTTGTCATCTGCCAGCTTCGGTACCATTTGATCCAGGCTCTACTTACTCTTATGTGTATGCATATTTTGCTTCGGGTCTGGATATGCTTTGTGATTCTCTTGTTGTGCCTATACTTATTTCTGCTCCTGTGGGTAATTCCTTAGTGGTGGATCTAGTGTATCAATCCTGTTTTGTTATTTTGATAGGGTATAAGACATGGATAGATTTGATTATTTTGGATATGGTGAATTTCTACGTCATCTTGGGCATGAATTGACTTTCTCCTTATCTTTCAATCTTGGCCTATAATGCCAAGATAGTTAAGTTGGCCATACTAGGTATTTCTATTGTTATAGTGGAAGAGCACTATTAGTCATGCACCTAAGAAAGTGATATCTTTTCTTAGAGTGAAAAGGATGGTACAGAAGGGGTGCTTAGATTACTTGGAAAATATCCGGGATATTAGCATCGACACTCCCATGTTTAAGTCAGTACCAGTAGTGGGTGAGTTTGCAAAATTCTTTTTGACAGACTTATTGGGTATTCCACTTAATCATGATATCAATTTGGCGTTGATCTAGTGTCAGACATTATGTCCATTTCTACCTCACCATAACGGATGACACCAACAGAATTAAAGGAGTTAATGGAGAAATTGCAAGATATATTGAGTAAAGGATTTATTAGACCTAGTCTTTCTTTTTGGTGTATTCTTGTTCTATATTTGAAGAAGAAGGATAACACTATAAGGATATGTATTAATTATTGGTAGCTAAATAAGGTAATCATTAAGAACAAGTATCCAATATCAGACATGGATGACTTACTGGATCAGCTTCAGAGTGCTTTTGTGTTTTCGAAGATTGACTTGTGGTGCGGCCACTACCAGTTGAAGACTAGGGCAACTGATATACCTAAGACTACCTTCAGGACCCTGTATGGCCATTATGAGTTTTTGGTCATATCTTTTAGACAAACTAATGCTATGGTAGATTTTATGGGGTTGATGAATGGATTGTTCATGTCTTACTTGGATTCCATTGTTATAGTCTTCATTAACGACATTGTGATCTATTCTCATAGTTGGAAGAGCATGAGCAACATTTGAGGATTGTACTTCATACCTTGAAGGATGAGTGGCTCTATGCACAATTTTCTAAGTATAGATTCTAGATCAGTTTGGTGGTATTCTTTGGACACATGGTGTCCAAGGATGGCATTATGTTGGATTTAAATGATTGCAGTAGTTTGGGGTTGGGCAAGATCCACTTGGCCTATCAATATCTGGAGTTTTGTAGGATTGGTCGGTTACTATAGGGAATTTATAGAGGGTTTATTTTCTATTGCATCTCAATTGATGAAATTGACATAGAAGAACGTAGGTGTTCCAGTGGTCTGATGATTGTGAGGGTAGCTTCCAAAAGCTTTAAACTGTGTTGGCTTTACCTCTGATTCTGACCTTGCCTATGGAAGGTGAAGGCTTTACGATATATTGTGTGATTCTTTATGGATTGGTCTTGGTTGTATGTTGATGGATAAAGGTAGCTTTATTGCTTATGCTTTAAGAAAGTTGAAGATTTACGAGAAGAACTATCCTACTCATAATTTGGAGTTGGCAACACTAGTGTTTGCTTTTCATTGTAGTCTTCAACATATATTCATCAGAAGGATTTGAATTTTAAGGCATCGAAGGTGGTTAGAGTTACTCAATTATTATGATATAACTATTCTTTATCACCCCAACAAGGCCAATGTGGTGTTGGATTCCTTGAGTAAGAAGGGGGTGAGTACAAGTAGCATTGCTTTGCTATTAGTGGAGGATTATTCTTTGGCTATCGATGTTTAATTGATGGCGAATAGTTTTGTGAGACTTGAAATTTTGGAACTTTGCAGAGTTCTTTATTGCGTTGAGGCTCAGTCAACTTTGGTGGAACAAATTAAGGCTATAAATTTGAAGATGAGAAGTTGGGTATGATTTGAAATAAAGTGTTAAACGGAGTGCCAATGAAGCGATTCCGATAGTAAAGGTGTTTTGAGGATCAAGGGTCACATTTGTGTACTAAGAGTAGGTGATTTGACAAGATTGATCATGGAGGAGGCTCACAGTTTGAAGTATTCTTTTCATCTAGGAACAACAAAGATGTATCACAATTTGAAACAACACTATTGGCGGTGAAGAATAAAGAAAGATATAGTGAATTATGTGTCTCCGTGCTTGAATTGGTAATAGGTTAAGTATAAGCACCAAAGTCCAGGTGGTATGACTTAGAGGATGCATATACTTGAGTGGAAGTGGGATAAAATTTCTATTGACATTCTTGTAGGGTGTCACGACCCGAGTTTATACCCTGGACACGACACAATACTTAGGATCACAAGTGACCTCAAGCAAACTCATGAAAAAGCATAATTCTATTAAGACTGATCTATTGTAAAATAATATTAAGCGGAAGCTATTTAAAAACAATAATCAAACACTAAATAAATAAAGAGAATCTGATAAATTACTGGCATTTGCTCAAACACTGGAACTCAAGCTGAAACTAACATATTTTGTATGAAAGCCTTCTAAAAGAAGCTGAAAGTTGCTAGGACAAATCCCCAGCTAACTCTAAGGTCTAAAACTAAACACTGAAAATAACAAAGCTGAAGATGAAAACTTCGGTCCTCGACAGATTAAGACTCACCACTGTCAACTATTGGAAAGTCCGGAGAGAAACTAGCTGCGGTGCTGAGGCTGGGTACCTGAGCCTATATCATAAAATGATATAGAACATAGAAATATTCTATCGGTACTTTGAATGTACTGAGTATGTGAGATGTAAATAACCACAGATATACCAGTAACTCATAACTGAACTGAAGTAGCATGCAGAGACCTTATCTAAAAACGTAAATACAGTAAATCGTCTGACATCTATGGGAAAATTGTAAGAACTGATAAACTGAGTTAGGGTCATAAGCATATCCTGAAACTGATTGACTGGATTGGACTGAGGAATATGACTATACTGTACTGTGGGAGAGTCTATAACTGACATATAACCACGTGAGCTAGACATAGAGTTCGATGTATACACCCCATCGAAGAGAGCCCACTGTACCTTGCCAGGATATAGTGACTGAGCTGTGTGATCACTATTTGGGGACCATTCAGGCTAATAACCTATGATGACATTAGTTCTGGGAACCTAGGTGCACTGAACCCCGGCTCGCTCGGTGCTAAGTACTACTCCCACTGAAAATCTAATTATATCTAGCTGTGTTGATAGCTCAAAACTGATGTCCTAATACTAAGTAAGAACTACTTATCTGGAAGTGTTATAAGAGTCTAAGGACCTAAAAAAAACTGTGTTCTAAGAATTATCAGAGCTGCTTTATCTGAAAGTCTCATGACAGTCTAAAGAACAATGAACATGCTGCTAAACTGATACTACTGAATATAAAACTGAGTACTGACAATATTACTGAGACTGAATATACTAAAAGCATTGACTCTCCATCAAAGCATCTATCCTAAAATTCATAATTCAAGTGAAAATATCATGATAATACCATATTTCTATGTAAATTCTAAATCATGCAAGTTTTATTCAAAAATCGTTCTAAAGATCAGAGTTAGGAAAGCACACTGTGTGAATGAAACCAAGACATGAATTTCAGCTAGTAATAGTCATGAAAGCTTAAAGCATCATTAAGATTAAGGAATTCTTAAGCTAACTGAAAAATCCTAGCTTTTAATCTTCTACAAGGCTTAAAATTATAAAGTTTTTTTTAAAAATAATTTGGGACACAAGGGGGAAAGGGAACCCTTTTTGAAGTCTCACATGCCTGAAGAAGAATCTCGGAGAATTAGATTAGAAATTCTAAGAAGCGATGGATGCCCTAGCTCTTGGCTTGAGAGAGAAGCTCTGAGTTTACGTGCATTAATCTGAAAATCTAAGTGGGGAATAAGGGCGAAGAACCTTTTACCCCTATAAAACCTTTGAAATTATTCCCAAAATAATGTAGTTTAGGAACTAAAATAGTGAAAAGTTACAAAAATGCCCCTGAAGAAAAGTCTAAAAAACTGCCCGTAGCGACTCAACGGGTCACACAACAAGTCGACTTGTTGGGACCATTCGTTGGTCCTAGGCCTAAAATTTTCCATTTTCTAGAATTTTCACAATGGATGACAGGACGACTCATTGGTCGACACAATGGGTCATTGTTTCTGCTCGTTGCCATTGGAGGAAATTCTAAATTTTTGATCTCAACTTGATACCTCCACTTAACGAGTCACCTAATGATTTGTTAAGTGACTCGAAAACTCATTACCTCAACTCATAATCACTACTGGAAATTCTGAAAAGTTTTTAGACTTGATCAACGGACGAGAATAATGACTCATTAGATGGGACGACGAGTCATTATATCAAATAATGACTCATCGCCTAGCTCGTTGTTTGGAAGACAAATTTGATAGGTTTTTGGGTATTGCAAAAACAGCCTGAACGACCACCCGTTTCTTCTAACAACAGGTCATTGTATCACCCATTATTCCGAGGAATGAAAACTGCAGGGCTGACAATGACTCAGACAATGGGTCGTTGTTACTGACAACGACACATTGGTTGTGTCGTTCTGAGGTAAAATTTTTTGATTTCTTTTCTGGTTTTTCATTTCAAGTCTGGGTTTAATCTAAGGAACTTTTGGGGTGTTATATACGATTTTCATAGACTTCTAGAGAATTTGATTCTATTTTGATCATTGTGGATAGGTTTACAAAATATGCTCATTTTGTTTTGGTTCAGACTACCTACATTTTAGAGAGATAGACTAGGATTTACATTCAAAAAATAGTCTGTTTGCATGAAGCCTATTTTTATGATTTTAGACTAGATTACTCAGTTCATATCTTAGTTTTGAAGGTCTATGCAGAAGGAGGTGGGTACTCGGACAGAGCTTAGCATAACTTTTCACCCACAAACAGATGCTCAGTTTAAGTAGACCATTTAGGTCTCTAAGAATATGCTATGGGCATGTGTGATTGATTTTGGAGGTCACTGGGACTAGTTTTTTCCTTGGGAAGTGTTTGTATGTAATAATAGTTATCGTTTTAGCATTTAGATGACTTAGTTAGAGGCTTTGTATGACAGGAGATGTTATTCTTCGGTTGGTTGGTTTGATTCTGTTGAGGTCAAGCCTTCAAGTACATACTTGTTGAGAAATTCAGACAAGGTCAAGTTGATTGAGGAGCGACTTCTAACAACTTAGAGTAGATATGTCACGACCTGAGTTGGGACCCCAGATCGTGTCACGGGACCTAGAACCACGAATGGCTCCAAGCTAACATAGAAACTCAAGAGAATAAATTAAAGTGGAAAAGTTAAAACTTAGACATGAATACACGGAAGTCTATATAACATAAAATAAAAACAAGAGTGACGAATCCAACAACTGACTCAACCAACACATGTATGTCTAAAAAGCCTCTAGGTATATATGGATTGATGAGACAACCTCCTCAACTAGTCCGCTAAATCTGAAACTGAAATGACAAAACACATAATTAGAAAAATATCCTCGGTAGATGAGGACTCACCAAGCAAGGACTGAATTGGACTGATATAGGAGCAGGGCTAATGGCGCGGCTGAGCCCGATCGCTCGAAACTATATCATGAAATGATATAGCATAGAGTATGAAATCAGTACTTTTAATGTACTGAGTATGCGGGGTAAGTAAAACAAAGAGTTCATGAGAGTAGGACATTTCAAACATGAAGTAATAGTCATAATTAAGGCATAAGGGCTCAAGATTTTCAAAGTAGTTCATAAGTTAGTCATAATTATAGTCATAAGAGAAATATTGTAAAATATGACTTGAGCCAAAATATCATAATCATGAACATGCATAAAATCATAAGGAACAATGGGAGGATTCATCATAACCGACACCATCATGATAGAGCTTACATGATGCCTCAACTATCTCGCTCAAGTGGGCAGAGCCTCCCCAAGCTTGCC
>JACEIK010002226.1:66140-142040 GCA_018107945.1 Datura stramonium | reverse complement strand
CCTAGAAGTTCATAATCATGCATGTAACTTAGGATTTGAAATTTCATGGAAGGATCAATAGGAATACAAACCCTAATCATAAAATCATCAATTTGACCAACATAACTAATCCCATAGATGAATCATGGAGGAATTTAACAATACTCAACCTAGCCTAGAGTTCGAAATTAGGGCATGGGAAATGGGAAATCATGATTTCGATTGGAAAGGGTATGAGGGTGGAAGAAACCCCCATTGAAAATTCCCCCATATCTTGGTCCACTGATTTATTTACTTAGCTTGAAACCCCAAGAGAATTTGAGAAGATGAGAGTTAAGAAATCTAGCTTATTCGTGTGACCCTTGATGGATTTGATTTTCTAATTAGAGTGTTAAGAGTAGAATGAAAGTTCTAGGGTGAATATTCTCCTTAAAGCACTCTTTTCCAAGCTTAAAACGACGTAGTTTAGGGATTAGAAGCTTAGAAATTATGAAAATGCCCTTAATGATTCATCTGGACAGAGGACACTGCCAGCTACAATGACCCGTCCAACGAGTCGTTGCTGGATACGACGGCCTATTGGATCCGTCCGTTGTATCTGGAGCACTCCTGACATCCTTCGGATTCTCTGACCAATGAATGAACATTATGAGTCATTATATGAAACAACGACTCGTCACTTCGCTTGTCGTCACCACTGTCTTTCCTGCGTAATTCCTAACTCCTTCCAACGGGTCAACACCACGGATCATTACACGACACAACGAGTCGTGGTATTCATCTGTTGTCTCAGAAAAAATCTTTTACCCATTACCAGGTTCCACTCAATGACTGCTTACGATGAATCGTTTGGATCATCCAATGAATCGTTGCTGGTCCCATTGTTTCTGGGAGGCTTGACTGGAGGCTTATGACGAGGCACTACAATAGGCCATTCTTTGCCAGAATGACTCGTTCCTTGAGTCGTTATGTGATCCTGGTGCGTTTTTCTTGATTTTCTCTGATTCCACCCTCGAGTATGATCTTAGAGACTTTTGGAGTGTTACATTATCTCTCCCTTGGGAATATTCATCCTCGAATGTAGATTAAGCATACTGAAAGGCTAGGGAAGGAACTGCAATCCCAAAACTGAACAACTAAAGCTGAAAACTGACAGAGTGACTGACTCCGGATTGGGATACATGATTGAACTAAATTCATGAAACGTACATGCATGGAATAACATGGAAGGAACTTAGATACATGAACCTGGCATGAAACTAAATAGAGTGCTAAGGAGGAAACTGTTACTTCATGATGGAACTGAGCCGGAAGCAAAAAGATGTG
Source organism: Datura stramonium (assembly GCA_018107945.1). NCBI lineage: Eukaryota > Viridiplantae > Streptophyta > Magnoliopsida > Solanales > Solanaceae > Datura > Datura stramonium. Next base: position 140,735 of record JACEIK010002226.1, on the reverse strand, counting down.
AGTATCTAGCCATCATATCTTCTTTGGCTTCCCTCGTAGCTCCTTCAACAAGTTAATTCCTCCATAATATCTTCACTGAAGCTACTTCCTTGCTCCTCAACTTCCGAACCCAACGATCAAGGATCTCAATAGGAACCTCCTTATAGGTAAGACTATCCTTCACACCTATGTTCTCCACTAGGACAACCAAGACTGGGTCACCAATGCACTTTTTCAATAGAGATACATGGAAAACTGGATACACTGAAGCTAACTCTGCTGGTAGCTCCAACTCATATGCCATCTTGCCAACTCGCCTCAGAATCCTATAAGGACCAACATATCAGGGACTAAGCTTTCCCTTCTTTCCAAACCTCATCACTCCCATCATGGGAGACACCTTCAGAAATACCCAATCATCAACCTCAAACTCAAGCTCCCTTCGCCTAACATCCACATAAGATTCCTGATGACTCTGAGCTATTTTCAGCCTTTCTCTAATAAGTTGAACTTTCTCCATCACCTCATGATCTGAATCTTGCCCTATCAATGTAGCCTCACCTACCTCAAACTATCCAATAGGGGATCTACACCTTTGCCCATAAAGAGCCTCAAATGGAGCCATATGAATGCTAAAGTAGTAACTGTTATTATAGGCAAACTCGATGAGAGACAAGTGATCATCCAAACTACCCCTGAAATCAATCACACACGCTCTCAACATGTCCTCAAGAGTTTGAATATTCCACTCGGCCTGACCATCTGTCTGCTGGTGAAAAGTTGTGCTAAGCTTCACCTTAGTACTAAGGCCCCTCTGAAATGACCTCCAAAACTGCAAGGTAAACTAAGTACCCCTATCCGAGATGATGGAACAAGAAACTCCATGCAGCCAAACTAACTCCCGAATGTATAATATAGCATAATCCTCAACTGAATCGGTAGTTTTGACTGGTAGGAAATGGGATGATTTGGTCAACCTGTCCACAATCACCCATATAAAATCATACTATCAGCGTGTGTGAGGCAAGCCTGTAATGAAGTCCATATTTATCTATTCCCACTTCCAAGTAGGATTACTAATATCCTGAAGCATACCTCCAGGAATCTGATGCTCGACCTTCACCTGTTGGCAATTCAGACATTTAGCCATAAACTCCTCTATGTCCTTCTTCATACCATTCTACCAATAGACTTTTTGTAGATCACGGTACATCTTGGTGGCACCTGGATGGATAGAGTACTGTGAGCCATGAGCCTTACTCAACATCGTCTTTCTCAGGTCATCTACAACTAGAACACACAATCGACCCTGATATCGAAGTACTCCATCTCCCCCTTTGGAGAAAACCTCCACCTTTTTGATTCTAGACAGCTTCCTTTAGCTTTACGAGGATAGGATCCTCATTTTACCTAGCTTTGAATTTCGTCACCAAAGAAGATTCCTACCTATTCTGAACAATCACACCACCATCCGTCAAATCTGTAAGGCGAACCCTTAAACGCGTAAGCCTATGGACATCCTTCGCTAACTCCTTCCTCCCATCCTCCATATGAGACACACTCTCCATAGACAGCCTACTAAGAGCATCCGCCACTATATTGGCCTTGCCAAAATGATAAAGGACACTTATGTCATAGTCCCTAAGAAGCTCTAGCCATCTCCTTTGCCGCAAATTCAAGTCCTTCTGAGTGAATACATACTGAAGGCTCTCATGATCCGTGAATATGTACAAATGCACCCCATACAAATAGTGTCTTTAAATCTTCAAAGCAAACACTACGGTTGCTAACTCTAGGTCATGCGTCGGGTAATTCGTCTCATGAGTCTTAAGCTGTCTAGAGGAATACGCAATGACCTTGCCATGCTGCATCAACACACAACCAAGACTAACCCTAGAGGCATCACAATACACAACAAAATCATCTGTGCCCTCCGGTAGGGTCAATACTAGGGCTGAAGTGAGTCGAGTCTTTAATTCCTGAAAACTCTTCTCACAAGCATCTGATCACTGAAAATTGACCTTCTTCTGGGTCAACTTAGTCAATGGTGCTGCAATGGATGAAAATCCCTCAATGAACATCCTGTAGTATCCAACTAAACTCAAGAAGCTCCTACCTGTAGGATTGACAGGTCTAGGATAATTCTTCACCGCCTCTATCTTTTGAGAGTCCACATACACATCCTCGCTGGACACCAAATGGCCCAAAATGCTATTGAGTTCAGCCAAAACTCATACTTGCTGAATTTAGCGAACAACTGGCGATCCTTGAGATTCTGCAACATGATTCTCAAATGAGCAACATTCTCCTCCTCATTTCGAGAGTATATGAGAATGTCATCTATGAAGACAATCACGAACATATCTAAATACTGCTTGAATACCTTGTTCATCAAATCCATAAAAGCTCCAGGAGCATTCTCTAGTCCAAAAGACATAACTACAAACTCATAGTGACCATACTGAGTCCTAAAGGATGTCTTCAGGATGTCACTCTCCCTAACTCTGAGCTGGTGATGGTCGGATCTGAGGTCTATCTTTGAAAAACACTTATCACCCTGCAGCTGGTCAAACAAGTCATCAATCCTGGGGAAGGAATACTTATTCTTGATTTTGTCCTTGTTCAACTGCTGATAATCAATGCACATCCTAAGGGAACCATCCTTCTTCTGAATAAAGAGATCTGGAGCACCCCATGGGGATTTACTAGGCCTGATGAAACCCTTTTCTAGGAGATCTTTCAACTCCTTTAGCTCGGATGGAGCCATTATATAAGGAGGAATGGATATAGACTGCATATTAGGGAGAAGGTAAATACCACAGTCAATCTCCCGCTCGAGAGGGACTCCTAGTAGATCATCTGAAAACACCTCCGGATACTCATATAAAATAAGGATGGACTGAAGAGTCGGGGTCTCGAACGTCGATCCTTGGACCAAAATTGATGATACACACAACCCTTAGAGATCATCTTCCTGGCCTTGAGATAGGAAAAAAGTGACCTACAGGCACAACTGAACTACCCTTCCACTCTAGGACTGGCTCACTCAGAAATCGAAACTCCATCATATGGGTTCTACAATTGACTGAGGCATAACATGCATGTAACTAATCCATACCAAATTTAACATCAAATTCAGTCATTTCTAACTCTACTAGTTTGGATGAGTTGACTTTCTGAAGAATCGTGATAGGGCAATTTCTGTACACCCGTTGAGCTAAAACTGACTCACCCATCGGAGTAAAAACTATGAAGGGTTCAAACAGGATTTCGGGCCTGACTCCTAAACTAACAACAACATAAGGAGTCACGAAAGATAAAGTAGCCCTTGGATCTAATAATATATACACATCAAGATGGAATACTTGTAAAATACCGTGACCACATCGGGAGAGACCTCCTGCTCCTAACAAGAAGATAGCGCATAAAACCTCTTATGGAAATGTAATACCCAAGAAGTTCCTAAGGCTAGACCTGAGGTTTGGAGTTTTATATTGTAGGGAAAACTAGAACATGTCTCACCACGAGCCTTAGTATGAGTCGTAGTTCATGGTATGACTTGTACCAAGACTTGTAATGTGCCGTCCAGAGAAGTAACAGAAGTCTTCAAGGAAACCATGGGTGGATCCTATGATTCATATCATAATTGTACAAGTCATAGTGATTATCCGTGGTACGGGATTCAGAGAAGTGCTCAGGAAATTTTGGGTAACCACGAGCCATGGTACGACCAGTTTTAAGGTGGTATTGGTTGTTTTTGGTGTCCATGGTAAGAGGTTCAGGGAATAACCAATATGGATTTGGAGTTACTAGCATCATGTCACGGATCGTAGGATCATGGTACGGTTCATAACATCTTCCGTAAGATGAGATATTGTATGCCCCATACTTTTGGGATAAGTTGGAACCATTTTAGGTATGTGGATAGATCCGAAACCGATGAAATTTTATGGAAACAAGGTGTTAATATCAATTATTAAGTGTAAGAAGAGCATTGGATGCAAGTTAAGGTCATACAGAATCTGTAGCATAAAGTTGAGTTGAGAGCCTTCTCACCGATTGAGTTTTTCATGTAAGTTCTTATAAGGGTAAACTTTAAATGATCATAACTCCTACTATACAAATTAGTTTTGGGTGATCCATCATATCAAATTAAATCCCTTTGAGTCTTCTTTCAAACGCATCTGATCTTGCATCAATAGGATTTCAGAGTAAAAAGGTATGGCTAATTTAGTGAAGCACTGTCAGGTTTGGAGGATAGGACCAACCCTATCACCACGAGTCTTGGTATGACTCGTGATATGAAGGTGTAACACCCCAAGAGTTTCTCAGATCAGACCCCAGAGTTAGATGAAGTTCAGCAGGAAAACCAGCAAAAATGCCTCAAAACGACTCGTGTGACGGGTCGTTGGTTGCTTTAACGGCTCGTTAGCTTGAGCCATTGTAAGGGTTCCGGAATGGGTTCTATAGGAATTTAGTAACCACGATAGCAATCAATGAGTCATTGTGAGGAACAACGACCCATTAGATGCAGCCGTTGTAAGTCAGTAGTCCAAACTTTCCAGAAACAATGAGCCAAGAGATGACCCATTGTTTCTTGTGATGGGTTGTCCTGAGGGGTTGTTAGTTGGACTTCTGAAAGGGGTTCAATTATGGGTTCAATGGCAACGGATGGATACAATGAACCGTTAAGTGGAGTAAGGACCCATCATGTCAATCGTTAGAGGAATCTCAGGAGTTAGACTAGTCGAGATAGTGGTGACGATGGGAGGAATTGATGAGTCGTTGTTCAAGTAATGACTCATCCTGTCCAATCATTGGTCGAAGAATCAGAAGATGTAAATTTTCCCTATAGGTAACGAATGGTCACCATGAGCAGTGGTAAGGACCAATGACTCGTGGTGTGGGTCGTGGTCACTTGACGGGCAGTTGTTGGATCAAAATCCCAGGGTATTTTAGTAAAATCTTGTGCTTCCAATTCCTAAATGACGTCATTTTGGGTATTGTATGGATCAAATTAAAGGGTTTCCACTAGCCTAACCCTCATTCTCCAAAATCATCTGTAAGGTACTTTTTCCTCTTTTTCTCTCAAAGCTCAAGAGCACCTAGGGTTGCTCTTCAAGGGCTGCAAGTTCCAAGATCATTAAGGGAGTTTTCTAACCAGGTATGTGGGACTTCAACAAGGATCTACTTTCATCCTTGTGTCCCAATTTTTATGTTAAAACCCTAATCCCTTGATTTCTAGAAAAGCACGCCTTAGGATTTCAATCTATGCATGAATTCTCACATGTCTTCTACGAATTCCAATACCCTCACGATAAATAACTGTATATGATTATGAAATTACTTTGAAATTCATGAATTTTGTAGATGATATAGGAGTAGCATGATTATAGAATTTCCTCCATGATTTAGCACTAACTTCGAAATAGGGCCTTATTAATTATTCACATGCTCTTACCATGAATTCGATATATANATATATATGTATAAAGCATGATTTGATATACGAGTTTTCATAAATCTAGAACATATGATTTTGTATATATGTTAAACCATGATTAGAACCTATGAGTTTTTATGAATATGAAACACATGAATTACTTTACGTTTTGGGCCTATAATGTTATGAGTTCCGATGACAAAGCATGATCATGATTCTTCAGATCTTCGGGCCTCTTGATAGTAGAAAGTAACCTTGATCAGACTCTAATGAATTCAGTATGTTATGATTAGTTGAACACTGGGGCTTTGATTAGCTGAAGTAGCCTGAGACTAGACAAATGATATCAGTTCTGTGGTTCCCCTTAGCTTAGTCAGGGATTCTCAATAGCAGAGAATGTTTCCCTTAGTTCAGTCAGGGATTCTCAATAGCAGAGAATGTTTCCCTTATCTTAGTGAGGGATTCTCAATAGCAGAAAATGTTTTCCTTAGTTCAGTCAGGGACTCTCAATAGTATAAAACGTCTCCCTTAGTTTACGATTTTATTTTTATCTCAGCTCCATATAGTCTCAGACTTTAGTTTAAATCAGTCTTAGAAGAATTCAGTCTCAATTGTCAGCAGTTAGTCAGTATAATGTATGACATCAGTTAAAACTTCAGTTCTCAGTATATGTACATGATCCTTATGTATCAATTTTGATTATACTTCATTAAATGTTTTCAAATAAAAGCATAAGGTTAATATTTATATATCTCAGACAGGGTCATTATATTTCAGTTCAGTTATTTGTTCAGTGATGTACCCAGTTTACTTCCTCTCAGTATATTTGCATGTTTTAGTTCCTTGAAGTTTCCCCGCATACTTGGTACATTTCAAGTATTGACCACATAATTTATGTGCTATATTATTTTATGATATAGATTCAGGGTTCCAGACTCAGCCTTGCGGTTAGACACGCTCTATTCCTATCTCAGCTGACTGTGGTGAGTCCTCATTTGTCGAGGACAAGATTTATGAGTTTTCCTATTTTAGTTTTATTTCAGTTTAAGATTTTAGGAGTTAGTTGGGGACTTGTCCCAGTAGCTCATCAGTGTAGTAGAGACTTTCAGACATGTATAGACAGATTCAGCTTATGTTCAGGTTGTTAATAGACTATGTTCTTATGGTTTTTGATTAGACTATTTTAGTTATCTTCTGCTTAGTTATGATTATTTTAGTTGTTATTTGTTTAATCTCCTGCCATGATTATTCCACGGGACGACTTGGAGCCCTCTCGGGGGTTTTTTGTCCCGTGTCTCGATCTGAGCCTATGTTCGGGTCATGACAGAAGGTATGAATCATAGAAGGCACTCGTACTAGGGGTTTCAATAATCTTTTTAAGCCACCCACAAGCCACGAATGTCATACCATGACCCGTGGTATGCCACCACGAGTCATGGTATGACCCGTAACACTAGACGGGCATATTTTTGAGAACTTTTTCTTAGGAATATTTTTGTAATTTCTTATGCTTTTAACTCCTAAAATAGGTCATTTTAGGCTTCCATTGGGATGAAATAAAGTGGTTTTCCTATTCTAACCCCTCACTCTTCTCACAAACACCGTAAAGTTCTTCTTCTCCCTTCTTCTCTAAAGGCTCAAGAACTAGGGTTCCTCTTCAAGGTGCAGCAGCTTCAAGATCTTTTGAAGGATCTTTCAACCAGTTATGTGGGACTTTAACAAGGGTTTTCTTTAATCCTTGTGTCTCAAATTATTTTTAAAAAAACTTAATCATTTTCAGCCCTGTAGGAAATTAGAAGTTAGAGTTTTTCAGTCAACTTATGAATTCCTTTATCTTAATAATCCTTCAAATTTTCCATGCCTATTACTAGCTGAAATTCATGAGTTGGTTTCATTTATACAGAATGCTTTCCTAGCCCTGAACTTTAGTATGATTTCTACGACTCAGCCATGATTTAGCATTTGTTTTCAAGAATATGGTTGTTGAGTTTTCTACCTATCCCATGTTTCAAGTTTCAAGACTTAAATTATGATACATAGATATATTCATGTTATTATTTTAGCCTTTACAGTACCTTGATCATGACTTCGATTTTAAACTAATATTTAGAGAAGTTGCTCATAAGCTAGCTCTACCTTAATAATCGCATGATTTGCCAAAGTGTATATGATGGTCATGAGTTACTCACAATTTCATAACGTATTTCCATGAGTTTAGACTAACATCATTTTAAAGGTTTAGCCTCCACAATTCAGCACTGTTACAAAAAATATAGTTGCTTTGAATATATTACTCTACCATGATCTCGGTATGCATTATTTCTAATATAAATTAATTATAAGATTTTACTCGTTATTTTAGTATAATTAGCATAGTCAGTGTTCTTTAGACTGTTACAACGCTATTAGGTAAAGCAGCTCTGACAAGTCTTAGAATACCAGTTTCTAGCATAGTCAGTATTCTTTAGACTGTTATGAAGCTTTCAGGAAAGTAGCTCTGGCAAGTCTTAGAACATTAGTATTTTCAATTATCAGGTCCTTTTCACTCTCAGGATGCTTTTAGATAAGTAGTTCTAATTTAGTCTTAGGACATCAATTTTGAGCTATCAATACTATTAGGTATACCTAGGTTTTCAGTTGGAAGTAGTACTTAGCACCGAGCGAGCCGGGGCTCCAGCGCATCTAGGTTCCCGGAACTATGTTTCCACCATAGGTTATTAGCCTGAATGGGTTCCAGGTAGTGATCACTCAGTTCAACGACTATACCTTAGCAAGGTACGGTGGGCCTTCTCCCATGGGGGTTTACATCAGACTCCATGTTTAGCTCACGTGGTTATATGTTGGTTATAGTTTCTCCCATAGTACAATTTTGTTCAATTCAATAACAATACTCAATCCAGTCCAATCTTTTAGATTTCAAGATATACTTATGACCCTAACTCAATTTATCAGTTCTTACAGCATTCTTAGATTTTCAGTCTATTTACAGAATTTACGATTTCAGATAGGGTCTTTGCATGTTATTTCAGTACAGTTTGGTTTTAGTTTATGATATTATATTCAGTCTTTCGTACATGTACATGACCCTAATAACTAGATTTACTTGTATTTCATTAAATGTTTTCAAACGACCATATAATATCGGTACCTATGCATCTCAAATAGGATCATTGTACTTCATCTCAGTTATGCATTCAGTTATGTATTCTGTTTAGTCTTTTTTTTTCGCATACTACCATGTTCCTATTCAGTTATGTTTCTTATATACTCAGTACATTTCAAGTACTGACCGCATACTTTATGTGCTATATTGTTTTATGATATAGATCCAGGTATCTAGACTCAGCCCCATGGTTAGACACTTTCGAGACTTCTATCAGCTGATGTTGGTGAGTCCTTATCTTTCAAGGACGAGAGTTATGTTCTTATTAATATAGTATTATTTTAGTTTCAGATTTTGGAGCTAGCTGGGAGCTTGTCCTAGCATCTCATCAGACTAGTAGAGGCTTTCAGATAGTGTAGTGTTAGTTTTCAGCTTGACTCTGTGTTTTTATTAAACTATGTCCTTATGTTTATGATCAAACATTTTCAGTTAGCTTCCACTCAAATATTCTTTATTAGCTATTGTTAGATTTTAATTATGCCATGCCATGTGTTAGCTTGGAGTCACTTATGACTCTAGGCACCGTGTCGCATCTAGTGTGTAGACCTAGGTTTTGATAAAATTGGTATCATAAAATTAGGTTTAGAGTATCCTAGGTTGTCTAAAAGTCGCGTCAAGTAAAGTATTGTTCATAGGTGTGAAGCGAACCATACTTATAAGGAAGAGGCTACTAAACATTTAGGAAATTTCCCTTCTTTCGTTATTCTTGTCGTGCGATAGAGTGTAAACTCTAAACTTTCTCTTGTAACTTATGCTTTATGCATTCACAGACAATGCCTCCTAGAAGTGACAGTGGAAGAGGAAACCGTAATGGGAATCCACCAACCCCACCAACTCCAGTAAGCCCCCTTAGTGGGTAAGTGACAGATGTAGAGCTCGGGGCTGCCTTCAGAGTGTTAATGCGGGCCATGACCACTCAGCTTAACCTACAGGTAGTTGCACCTATGAACTTTATTGGGGGTACCGTAGTCACTAGGATTTGAGACTTCACCAAGAAGAGTCCATATGACATTCACGGTTCGAAGGTGGGCGGAAGGTTTAAGGAAAGAGCAAGGGAGAACAAGAGGGCCAGAATTGGAAATTTTTAGTTTTCCCAGCAAGGGTCAGGTGGTGGGAGTCACCCACAGCTCCAACAGAGAGAATTGGCTCCAGAACCTTCGTCAATTTGTGTCCCACTTCCCGGATTCGAAGGGGAGAAACGGGGTAGAAAGCCCGACCCTAGGATTTAGGAGAGCAGGTCCAGGGTAAGGGAGATTACATATCCTGCTTGCAAGAGATTTGGAAAGAACCACCTAGGAAAGTGTATGTTGGTTCAAATTCTTGCTTTTGGTGTGGCAAGTACGATCATAAACTCCGAAACTGCTCGTCAGCCAAGCAGGGTGACAAGAGAGGTCGTGCCGCAGCCACCCTTTCAGCAACTCCGTCAAGTTCCAGCATACCAGAATTGTGGGAAGAATCACCTTGGGAAGTGTTTGCGCGACAAGGAGGATTGTTATGGGTGGTATGGTGGGCCATAGAATAAATAATTTCCCTCTATCCAGAAGTGGGAAGACTTAGTCCACTATTCCAGCAGCTCTGGTAGCTCTCCTATCTCAGCAACATACAACATCTAGTGTAGGTGGCAGATTACTCCAGATATAGTCGTAGGTATGTTATGAGCTTCTCATATTGATCCTTGCATATTGTTAGGCCCAGGAGCCATAATATAAGGTATGAGATGCCTTTTAGCATGCTAGCATGAGAATTATCCCGTGGCTGGTATGAAATAGTTATAAGTATGAAGCCTTCAGTAATAACTTTAAAGGTTAATGGGAAGTCAAGAGTTAGTGATGTTATCCTTGCCTTAAGAAAGGATCTAAGATCCTGAGAATGATGACTTTAAGCTAAGGGGGAGATTATAAGTTATAAAGGCCAAGTCAAGTCCTAAGTGTTCTAGTAGAGGGTTCCAGAAATAGTAGCTATGGGATGTCAATCCTTCCTATTAAGATGTTTTCCCTTGTGTTTCAGTGGACCCTATGTTCTCCTCATGCTTATGTTCAGACTCCTAGAATTATAAATAACCGCTTCAGACAACGATCCCCGTCTTACTACATGATCCCTTAAAACTCAACCTCATTTCATGAAACTCGTCATGTATGTAGACTCATGTCTCGCAGTATGCTCAGCTCCATGAACTCAGTCCTTAAAATTCACCTTAACGGCTTATAAGATCATGCTGCATCATGCATATGCTCAATGTAGATTTCTTAAATGATCCATGCTTACGATTTCCTTACTCTAAGCCCTATGTACATTCTCCCATGATAGAAATGATGGCTGCAATAGGTATTTTTAGAATGAAGTTTGTTGTCTGTGTCTAAAATGCTCGGTATGTATAAGTTCATGGAGTGCAGTGGTTAGTCATACTAGGGAGACAAAGATCTTCTTGGATAGTATAAGCTATAAAGGATCCATAAGATGATTGTAGAGGAAGATCAAAATTAGAAATTGATGGAAAAGCAAGGATATGAGCTCGTGTAAGTAGGAAACAAAAAAAATCTATTCTCCCTAGATACATCTATTCAATTTCATTCTGAATTTATTTCTAATATCTGATATATTAATTGTGCTAAAGATTTTCAATCTATTTTCACTAAGTAAGTCCAATAGATTTAGGTTCATGAAGTGTAGTGGTTAGTCGTGCTAGGGAGACAAAGATGTTCTTGGATATTATAAGCTATAGAGGAGCCATAAGATAATTGTAGTGATAGGCTTGATGGAATTTATAGAATTTGCTGTGAATGACAATCTCTGTTATGAAAGGGTTCTAGTTGGAATCTTGGACCGTCAGGTTCGTAAGTTGAGGGAAATAAGAGAGTGGGTTCAGTGAAGGTTTTATGGAGAAATTAGCCAGTGGAAGAAATTACTTGGGAAGCTGAATTCAGTTCAGTCTTACTCTTAGTCATATCAACTATCATGTCAGCTATTCAGATATCAGAAAGTAGTTTCGAGATTTATAACTCCATCCTTACCGGCTCAGTTCTAGTGTGAGGAAATAATTCCTCTTTAGTACTCTACTTAGTTTCATGTCAACTTCATATCCTTCAGTTCTTCTTGTGTCTTAGAATGCATGTATGATTCACGAATTCAATTCATCTATGTATCTCAGTTCGTAGTCAGTCGCTCCATCAATATCTAGTGTTCAACTTTTGATTTTTTTGGGGTTTGCATCTCTTTCCCTATCCTTCCAGCTTAATCAATCTCTATTCGAGGATGAATGTTTCTAAGAGGGAGATATTATAACACCCCAGAAGTTCCTAAGGCTAGATCCGAGGTTTGGAGTTTGATCCTGCAGGGAAAACTGGAACATGTCTCAGCACGAGCCTTAGTATGAGTCGTAGGTTCATAGTATGACTTGTACCAGGACTTGTAGGTTTGGAGTTTGATTCTGCAGGGAAAACTGGAACATGTCTCAGCACGAGCCTTAGTATGAGTCGTAGGTTCATAGTATGACTTGTACCAGGACTTGTAGTGTTCTGTCTAGAGAAGTAATAGAAGTCAGCAAGGAAACCACGAGTGGATCCTACAATTCATATCATAATTGTACGAGTCGTAGTGATTATCTGTGGTACGGGATTTAGAGGAGTGCTCAGAAAATTTTGGGTAACAACGAGCCATGGTACGACCAGTGGTAAGGTGGTAGCGGTTGTTGTTGGCGTATGTGGTAAGAGGTTCAGGGAATGATCAATGTGTCTTGGGATTTGCGAGCAGCATGTCATGGATCAAGGATCATGGTACGGTTCATACCATCTGTCCATAAGATGAGATATTGTACGCCAGACTATTGGGATAAGTAGGAACCATTTTAGATATGTGGATAGACCTGAACCCAATGAAATTTTATGGAAATTAATTGTAAGAAGAGCATTGGATGCAAATTAAGGTCATAAGGAATCTCTAGCATAAAGTTGAGTTGAGAGCCTTCTTACTGATGAGTTTTTCATGTAAGTTCTTATAAGGGTCAACTTAAAATGATCATAACTCCTATTATATGAATTTGTTTTGGGTGATCCACAATATCAAATTGAATTCCTTTGATTCTTCTTTCCAACACATTTGATGTTACATCAATCAGAGTTTGGCTTAAAAAGTTATGGCTAGTTTAGTGAGCACTGTCAAGTTTGGTAGACAGGATCAACCTTGTCACCACGAGTCTTGGTACGACTCGTGGTATGAAGGTACAACTCATACCAGGGGTTTCAGCAATCTTTTCAAGCCACCCAAAAGCCACGAGTGGCATACCACGACCCGTGGTATGTCACTACGAGTCATGGTATGGCTCGTAGCACTGGACGGGGAGATTTTTGAGAACTTTTTCCCAAGGATATTTTTGTAATTTCTTATGCTTTTAACTCCTAATCTAGGGTCATTTTAGGCTTCCATTGGGATGAATTAAAGGGGTTTTCCTAGTCTAACCCCTCACTCTTCTCACAACCACCGTAAAGTTCTTCTTCTCCCTTCTTCTCTCAAGGCTCAAGAACTAGGGTTCCTCTCCAAGGTGCAGCAGCTTCATGATCTTTAGAGGAATCCTTCAACCGAATATATTAAGGACTTCAACAAGGGTTTTATTAGCCCTTGTGTCCCAAATTATTCGGAAAAATTTAATCATTCCAGCCCTTTAGGAAATTAGAAGTTAAGGTTTTTCAATCAGCTTATGAATTCCTTAATCTAAATAATCCTTCAAGTTTTCCATGCCTATTACTACTTCAGGAAATAATGACTTGGTTTCATCTATACGGTATGCTTTCCAACCCTTGAACTTTAGTATGATTTCTACGACTTGACCATGATTTAGGTTGTTTTCCAAGAATATGATTGTTGAGTTTTCTACCTGTCCCATGTTCCAAGTTTAGGACTAGAATTATGATACATAGTTATATTCATGTTATTATTTGAGCTTTACGGTACCTTGATCATGATTTGATTTGCTCATAATAGCTCTACCTTAATAATGCATAGTTTGCAAAGTGTATAAGTGGTCATGCATTACTCACAATTCATGTGTATGTTCCAATTTCAAACTAACATCATTTTAAACGTTTATCCCCCAAAATTCAACATTGTTATAAAAATAAGTTTGCTTTGAATATTATTTCTACCGTGATCTCAATATCCATTATTTTAAATATGAATTAATCATAAGATTTTACTCATGATTTAGTATGATCAACATAGTCGAGTGTTCTTTAGATTGTTACGATTCTTTGGATAGCTCTAACAAGTCTTAGATACCGATTTCCAGCATAGTCGGTGTTCTTTAGACTGTTATGATGCTTTCAGGAAAGTAGCTCTAACAAGTCTCAAAACACCAGGTATTTTAGTTATCGGGTCCTTTGGAGCTCTCGGGGCGCTTCTAGATAATTGGTTTGATTTAGTCTTAGGACATATTTTGAGTATCCCGGTATTGTTAGGTATAATTAGGTTTTCAGTTGGCAGTAATTACTTAGCACTAAGGGGGTTGAGGTTCCAGCACACCTAGGTTTCCATAACTACATTGTAGCGTGCAGGTTACTAGCCGAATGGGCTCCAAGCGATTACCACTTTCGGTTCAACCACTATACCTGGCAAGGTATGGTGAGCCTCTCCGATGGGGGGTATACACCGGACTCCATGTTTAGCTCACGTGGTTACCTGTCGGTTATAATTTCTCCTACTGTACAATTTAGTTCTGTTGATTAATTCGTCAGTCCAATCTAGTATTTCAAATTTCAAAGGTACACTTATGACCACCAAATTGAGTTTATCGGTTCTTACAACATGCTTTGATTTTCGGTCTATTTACGGTATTTACAGTTTTAGATAGGGTCTTTGCATGCCAACTGGTTCAGTTTTGGTATCAGTTTATGATATTAGATTCCAGTCTTCAGTACATGTACATGACGTATAAAAACTAGATTGTATATTTTGTTAAAATGTTTTAAAACAAGCGCCATTATATATGATTTTAATAATAAATAAACCTTCAATTATTTCATGTCAGTTATGTATTCTGTTATATATTCAGTTCAGTCTTTTTCTAGCATACTAGCATGTTGCTATCTTGATTACGTTCCATATATTAGTATATTTTAAATGCTTGACCATTATACTATGTACTATATCATTTTATGATATAGATCCGAGTATCAAACTCAACCCCACGGTTAGACACGTTCCAGACTTCTATCAGCCCAGCCCGTGGTGAGTCCTCATCTTCCGAGGGCAGGAGTTATGTTTTCCTTAATATAGTGTTGTTTTGGTTTCAGATTTTGGAGCTAACTAGGGACTTGTTCATTAGCTCATTAGATTTCAGTAGAGGCTTTGACATTGTAGAGAGTTAGTCTTTAGCTTATTTCAGTGTTTTTATTAAACTATGTCCTTATGTTTATGATCAGACATTTCAGTTAGCTTTCACTCAAATAGCCTTGATAGCTATTGTTAGATTTTAATTATGCTATGCCATAGGTTAGCTTAGGGTCACTTGTGGCTTTAGGCACCGTGTCGCGTCAAAGATGTAGACTCGGTTCATGACAGCGTTGATCGCATGCTAGAAGTGCCCTTATGATATGGGCGTTCTATTGGAGCTGCCAAAGTGGTAGCTGGGCCACGACCTCTACTTACGCCCTGTTTAGCTGAAGGACAATCTCTAAGCATGTATACGGATTTATCGTACCCAAAATAAGCATCGAACCACCAAGCACTCTCGAGGTGGTTTCCTGCTACACCTTCTACAAGGCGAAGTGCACTCCCTTTGTTGTGCTCCTCTGTCCTCGACAACCCGATGCTTTTTCTGATCATGCTTGGGTAAAACGAGAATGCGGCCCGATGATAGAAGTGGGACTAACAGCCTCTGGTGGGAGGCGAGGGCGATGTCCACCACCGTACATCCGTTGGAGCGCCTATAGCTCCTGTCCTGACCTCTTGGCCTCTCTCTCCTTCTCCTTCATCTGCTCCACCTCTATCTATTGAGCGTATGCTGACTAACAGGAGAAATTTATGTCACTATTCATCTTGGCGATCTTGTACTTGACAGTGAATTGCTACTCCATTCACAAACTTGCTCACTCTGAGCCCTATGGTTGGCAACCATCTCCGATGCATACTTGGACAATTGAGTAAACTCCAAGGCATACTTCACAAATAAGTCTATTGGTTACGCTTTAAGTTGATGAACTCATTGCATTTCCTCTCTTAGCTCCCTAAGGAAGAACCTATCCGGAAGCGGTCACAAACTCATCCCAACCATAGGAACCACTCCAACTCCCTACTATGTTCTTCAGCCAGCCTTATGTATTCGGCCCTTCGGTTGATAGGAAGCTAAGTCTACACTCTCTCCGTCCACCCCATAATGGTGATTTACGCATCTCCTTAATAAAATCATGCGGGTCCTCATCCACCTTTGACCTAGTAACTCAGGTGAGTTCATCTTGAGAAAGTCTCGTACTCTCACTGCTGCTGCGTTTCCGTTCTAGGGAACGCTGGGTCCACTTGCCTGCAGAGTTGTCCCAGTGAAATTCATGGCCTATGCCAACATCTGAAATGACGCCACTGAACTCGGTATGGTGACTGATTGGAGCAAGGGATGCCCCGGGTGGTGGGGTGGCTGGAATTGCCATCTACGTTGCCATTTCTTCTTCTATTTACTTGGCATGGAGGCATATTTTAGCAAATGTGTATAACACGAGTTAAGAGGAATTGAGGGTACTTTATCGCACGACATGGATAATGAAAGAAGCAAAATTTCCTAATACGTTTTGTAGCCTCTTTCCGTGGTGGCGCTTCACACCATGGAAAGATTCTACTTAATCGTCTTTTAGACACTAGACACACCTAAACCTTTGCTGCGATATCAAGTGTTTCATGACCCGAGCTGGGACTCCCGGATCGCGACACGGGACCTAAAACCATGATTGTCTCAGTAACCCATGACATGTATAGCAACTCAATAGCATAAATTAAAGTAGAAAGATTATGCACTTAGACACAAATAAATGGAAGTCTATAGTAATAAAACAAAAAAAAAGTGAGATCAACGGTTGAGTCCAACCAACACATGTATTTCTAAAAAGCCTCTAGTCATAGATGGTGATGGGGAAGCCTCCCAACTAGTCCACTAAATTTGAAACTAAAATGACAAACGAGATAACTAGAAGAATGTCTTCGGTAGATGAGACTCACCAAGTAGGGAGCGAAGCCCGGACTAATATGGGAGCGGAGCTATGACGCGGTTGAGTACGATCGCCCAACCTATACCATAAAATGATATAGCATAGAGTATCGATCAATACTTTGAAGTGCGAAATGCAGCGGGGTAAGTAAAATAGCTAATAAAATGCATAAAGAGTTTGTGAGTAGGACATTTCAAACATGAAGTAATAATTATAATTTAGGCATGAGGGCTTAAGGTTTTCAAAGAGTTCATAAGCTAGTCATAATTATATTCAGAGAAATCTTGTAAACCATAACTTGAGCCAAATTTTCATAATCATGACATATATAAAATCATAAAGAACAATGGGAGGATTCATCTGCTTGAAACACCATCATGATAGAGCTTACATGATGCCTCAACTCATCTCGCTCAGGCTGGTGACCTCCCAAGCTTGCCAAGCTAAGGGATCTTTGAAATGGCGTGATATCACTAAAGAGACCACGTAGGGTTAATATCAATATATCCTACATTGGAGCGTAGTTTTGAGGCACGGGTTCTCGAAAACCCCAACCTACTTGGTGCTAGATACTACTCCCAAAAATATACTGGCTCATATTGTAATCATGAAACATACTTGAGATAAATTGGTCTAGTTAAAATCATAAGATACATGAACATGCTTGAAATATATGAACTAGCCGCAAGGACGTGAGTCGGCCATGAACATAAAACGTGATACTTGATAAGCTATGCATACTTGCGAAGTCATCATACTTGAAATTCATAAGTTCATGAAGGGTTTCTTGTAAAAAATCATACCTTATGATCATAGTATATAACTTAAAACTTAAGAGTTGATATCATAAGAAAATCATGGAATTTCATTAGAAATGAATTTAACCTAGAAGTTCATAATCATGCATGTAACCCAAGTTTGAAATTTCATGGAAGGATCCAATGGGAATACAAACCCTAATCATAAAATCATCAATTTGACCAAGATAACTAATCCCATAGATGAATCATGGGAGGGTAACAACACCCAACCTAGCCTAGAATTCCGAAATTAGGGCATGGAAAATGGGAGATCATGATTTTTGGTGGAAAGGGCATGAGGTGGAAGAAACCCCATCGACAATGCCCCGCCACCTTGGTGCACGGTTTCTTGACTTAGCGCTTGAAACCCTAAGAGAATTTGACAAGATGAGAGTATAGAAATCTAGCTTATTCATGTGATCCTTGAGAGATTTGATATTCTAATTAGGTGTTAGGAGTAGAATGGAAGTTCTAGGGTGAATATTTACATCAAAACTCTTTTTCCAATCTTAAAATGATGTATTTACAATTATAAGCTTAGAAATTATGAAAAATGCCCTTAATGATTCATCTAGACAAAGGACACTGCTGGTTACAATGACCCATCAACGGAGTCGTTGCTGGATGCGATGGCTCATTGGATCCGTACGGTAATATACGGAGCACTCTAGCATCATACGATCCTCTAACCATCCAAATGAGCAGTTAGTTGTTATATGAAACCACATGACCCATCACTTTGCTCGTCGTCTCTTTGCCTCATTGCATAATTTCTATCTCCTTCCCAGCAGGTTAATACGGATCATTACACGACACAATGATCATGGTATTCATCTTTGTCGTCTCAAAACCAATCTTTTACCCTTATTGATTCCACTCATTATTTTTATGATGACTCATTGGATTATCCAATGGAGAGTCATTGCTGGGAATCATTTTTCTGGGAGGCTTGACTGGAGGCTTACAATGATGCATTACAACAGGTCGTTCTCCTGACTCTTGCGGAGTCGTTCTATGATTGTGAAACTTTTTCACGATTTTCTTTGATTCAACCCTCGGATTTGATCTTAGGGACTCTTGGGGTGTTACAAGATAGAAAAGTTATGGTGATTGAGTTCATGATTTTGAGTTCATGGTTGGTAAGAAGGTTTTTTTGTAAGTATTGCCTATGAAGGATGTTATGAGGTCTGAAAGAACAAGCTCAACCTAAGTTCATTGGCCCACTTAGTGCGGCACCATATTGGTAAGGTGGCTTATGAGTTGGATTTTCCACTGAGTCTATTAGGTGTTCACCTTATGTTTTATGTCTCAATGCTAAAAAGAAATACCATTGTAATTGGTTTCATGGGATTGAAGGACTCGGTACGGTTAGATCGGAATTTTGACATTTGAGGTGCGGCTTGACTATTTTACATAGGTAAATTAGAAAGTTGAGATCCAAGGAGATAGAGTCTGTAAAGGAGAAGTAAAGACATCATTTGGTGGAGTAATCACCTGGGAGACTGAGTTATAAATGCGTAGTAGATATCCCTGACATATGGTTGTTCGGCTACTTTCAATTTTATTTCTATTCTAGCATGAACATGTGTTTTAGTGGTGGATGATGTGACGACTTGCATGGTCATTTTGGCCTATTTTCTTTCCATTTGATCTTCCCCCATAAGCTTATTTTGTTGTTTTATGACTTGAGGATATGTGACATGATTTTTGGGTTGATCCAAATGTGTTTTGGGAAGATTTTCAATTTTAAAAGTTTAGAATTGATAAAGTTTGAGCATAGTCAATAAATTGGGTTAATTAGGTCGGATTTGAGTTTGGGTGATTTCATTAGGTCTTAGAACTGATTTATGACCTGAGATATTTTGATGGATCCTGAGGTGTTCGAGAGTGATTTGGATCATTAGACGGGATTCTAGTCATTTTAGAAATTTTGGATTGATCACGTTTAACATTTGTCACGACTGACCTCGGTTGGTTATTTGATATTCTAACATATTTGGAAGTCATGTTATGATTGACTTTCATATTTGATTTATATTTGGGAGGTTCCGAATGAGTTTCGAGGGTCGATTCCTAGTTTGGTTGCTTATTGAAAAGTTGCTGGTTTTTCAGATCTGGTGCAGACGTTTTCTTCTTTGCATTACGATGCTGCGGTTACATTCAGTAGTCACCAAGTCAAGGCATTGTAACTTCCGGGGATGGTTGAGACTACATAGAGAGAGTCATATACGAGTTAGTTTTTGCATCGTGATTGTGATGGTGGGCACACGTTCATTTAGGTTTGAGCCAGGTCAAATATACGTTCGCGAAGAGTAATTGGCACTGGAAAATTTAAATCTCCAATTTGAACATAGACTTTGCATTTTGATTTTAGGAGCTTGGTCACTTGGATTTTAGTGATTTTAAAGAGATTAAGCTCATTTTGTTTAAAGTAGATTCTAACTTTGTATTTTGTAGTTTCCCACTATCCCATCATTTATTCGTGATTTAATCTGCATTTGGGTGTTGAAATGGAGTTTTGTGCTAACATTAGAAGCATATTTTGATGATTTAGAATTAATCTAGACTCAGTTTTCATTGAAATTTTATATTTGAGATCTTGTATTTTGGGTAATTGATTTTGCAAAAGCTAAAATTACTGTTATGACCTTCGGGCTTTGGATTAACTTTTGAATATGGGACATAAACCAGTAATATAGGTATCGATGGACTTGTATACTCGTGTAGAGTATGTTTTTAATAGATAAGGAATACTCTAAGGAAATTCAAAAAGTAAAAGTGCTTTTTTGAAGGTTAGGTGGAACATTTTCTCGGCATTCGAGGTAGTTAAAGTTTATCTTCTAAGTCCTCACTTAAGAGATGATCATGTTATTTTAAGTATGATGGATTTAGAGCATGTTCGGGAATGTAGTTGTGGTTATGAGAATTACTTATATGGACCAATGTATAATGAATGGTACTTTATTATGGATATATTGAAAAAATGACTTATTATTGTGAAATCTTAGTTGGACTTAGCTAATAAAAAATATCTGATTTAAATTGCTTATGTGCTATTTGAATCACTCTGTGCTTGTTTACATACCATACTATTTTGATAATTGTGTTTCTAAATGACCTTTGTTGATAGAATTTATGCTTATTTATGTATTACATATGATTATTATGCTTATTGTGATCATTCATCTTAATTTGAGATGGATCACACAAATATGATGCTATGAGGTCATGTCTAGATTGGGATTGAATAAGTGATAATATTATAGTCGGAATGAATTTACCCAAAGGTAAATGGTTTCGAGTAGATGATGATGATATAGTCTCAAAGTGGATTGAGGAGCCTGAGGAAAAATGGTTCTAGAAGAGTATATAAACCTCGCAAGTCTCCTACGGGCCACTACTCCTGGAAAGTTGACCTGTGAAAGTGAGTGTATATGCGATGGATTATTAGCGGTGCATTTGCATTTACATTTCATAGCATCTCATCTATTTGAATTCATATGAACTATCTATCTTGATGATACTTAATACTTGATATTTTCTTTTATTTCACTTGAAGTGTGTGCGTTCTAAGAGTCTTAGCAGGGGTAATTTCATGCATAATATGATATAATTATTGATACTTCAGTATTGTTGGCCTATGATTCCTATTAATTTACATGTGATTTACCCTTATTCATACTAAAGTTGGTTACACTCTTTTGTGTAGGCGTACTACGAGCACTAGTAGGACACACTAATTGTTGTGTTTGAGATGCCAGTTTTTGGAGATCCTTGGTGAGTTGCCTGGCTAATTTGTGATGCCAGACTCCCTCTATCCTTTTCTTTTCTGTCTTTTCATTTATCAAATAGTGCATCAGTTACGGAATAGTTGTATTGAACTTTTAGTAGCTCTTGTACACATGACATTGAGTCTTAGGGTTGTATTTTGTTAATTTCTGCATGATTTCCATTAAGGTTTCCTATGCATTTGAACTTGGTAATATTTTATTCCCACATTATTTACTTCTTTCCAATCAATTGGGTGGTGATTTGGATTATCTATGGGGGGGAGAGTATAGGTGCCATCAAGACCCTCTTGAATTTTAAATGTGACCACTTCTGTAGTTGTCATAATGCAAGGTGCACAAAAGAAAAGTAAATCTGAGCATGATACTAAATTTCCATTCTTCATTCAACGCCATGTTTTTTACTACTTCAATCTTTATGAAGTATATGATAATGTTGATATCAATTCATATATGAAGAAAAATACTTTGTTTACCACTAAGGATTACGTTCACATTGATATCCATGTCGAAGGACTACGGGTATGCGGCACATATTTTTGTTAGTACAAGCGCGTTACTAAACATTTGTTTATGGTATCGTAGAAGAAAATAGCACAACTAGCTTCTATCAGAATTAGTCATTTAGTTCTTGTTTTGTCATTTAAAGTCATTGTCACGCCCCAAAAGCGGGAAAGGGCATGGCCTTTCGATTTTAAATTGATTGGCCCGGAAACTATATAATATTGTAACTTTAATGCTTAGGCTGACCTGGTCACTTGTCACAATCAACTGGAATATACAAATGGACTCTAAGGTATCAACAACACAAAGTAAAGATCTTACGTCTTGACAAGGCCACAAGTGAAATAATACTACACATAAGTCAACAAGCATAAAGTAATAAACTATACTGATGGTCGGAATAGGGCTCTGACCTACCCATAAGTAAACCTCAAAACTCAAGATGAACAACTAGATCTAGATCTGGTAGGAGTATACCAACGTATTTATTGATCTCACGAACTTCTACTGCAGCGGCAATCCCAGCCTCTACCGTGTTGGTGGTAAGGTAGCAGGTCTCATAACTGAAGGGAAATTTTCCCATTTGACATATTCGTGTTAGTGGTAAGGTAGCAGGTCTTATAACTGAAGGACATCTACCCACGTGACATAACCGCGTCGGTGGTAACATAGTAAGTCTCATAACTAGGGACATCTACCCACCTGATAAAATCGTGTTGGAGGTAATGTATGAGGATATATTCCCAAGTGATATAATCGTATCAGTGGTAAGTTACGATAAATCATGTCCATAATTATGCAATAGGCGATAGGGCTCATACGGGTTTGTGTAACACATAGCACAAGCCCGGCCACAGACTACATTTTGAATAGACCTCTTTTGAGACTCATGAACTGAAAATATGCACATATATCATGTAAAGCTATCAATGCTGCCCTTACATGTCCACTCGGTGATTCGAAGGACCTTTAGGAAGTTTAGACAACATATGAACTTTAGTAGGCTTACAAACAATGTTATATGAATAATCTTATTGATTTAACGTATCACTTGAATGGAAGAACATAGATTCTCATTTCTATACAATCCTTTAACATCTAGAAATTGCATATATACTACCCACAAGGTGGTTTCCTTACATGTATCGTCAACTCTATACATTGGAATTCCCATTATCAAGTTTATTACGTGACGAGCACATATAGTTCTTAATTCATTTGTCTTATTCGTAGGAAAACATGGAATTTCTAACTCTGAACTTGGAGTTGCTAGTCATAATGCTTGACATACACATAGAGTCGAGAACTAAACTGCAGACACAACTTATGCGACTTCTATATAACGTATAAACTCATATTTACTTAGCGGGTGATCTCAGGGAGACTTCATGGAATTTAGGACTTTTGAGGTCACACAGACAAATAACTTGTCATTCTTGAATGGCTCCTAGCAGCTTAGAGCACAACTTAGACTAGGAGTAGTGTTATACCCCGAGAACCCAAGGATCGGACCCGGGAGTTAAAATAGGGAAAAAATAGAAATTTGTGTTTTGTTGCAGGATGAGTCATTGGACGACTTGTGAGAAGATCTCACGAGTACTTAAGGTGACTCGTGGGAAAGCCTGGAGGAATTAAAGTGCAGGGGTCCCCATGGGCGTGGGAACGACTCTGTGGTCAGTCACCACGAGTTGTCAAGTCAGCCGTGGGGTGAGGATGAAAGAGTAAATGAAGAGGTCACCGGTGGCCACTTGATGGAAGCTGACAGCCACAGCTCATTGAGTTAGGTAACAAGTGATGTGGTCATTCATTGAGCCCGAGGATTCCAGGCGGGGCGGTGGACTCAACGAGCAGCATGACGAGTCGTTTCCCCAGTGACGATCCGTCCGGTCGTCTGTTAGGACCACCTGGTAGTGTTTCCTGCGAAAGATTTAGTAACGGTAATTTCATAATTTCTAAGTTCTAATACCTATACTATGTCGTTTAGGGCTCATTTCACGGGTTTTGGAGAATTGCTTCTTCTAAGCTAGTTCATTCCATGCATGCAAACTTGAGAGTTTGAAGAGAGGGATTTATAGAAAGTTTTGAAGGTTTCAATTAGAATCTTATCTTGGGCAATCAGAAAGTGATAAAAATCATCCCTCCCAGTATGTAGGGTTATGAGTGGGTGTCTCCTTCCCATGCCCAATTTCTATCATCTATAGAAAATTTCCTATGATCCAGTATGAGGTTTCTACCCAAATTTGCATAATTATTCAATCTCTATACATAGGTATGACTTAATTATATTTATATTGATGAATTGTGAATATTGGGTAGATTTTACATTGTTTTCAATCAAAAATTGTGTTTTCTAAATTTTGAAATTTAATGCCCATGGATGAGAAGTTCATGAAAGGAGAGAATGATCGTGAATGTATGATGATGATGGTCTTGATGATGAAAAGCATGTTTTCTAAAGCTACCCATGATTATGATATTATTTCAAAATGAATTGAGTAGATCCAAGTATGATAAAGCTTTGACAATGCACATGTTGATTAAAATGATGAGTTCTTAGAAATAAACTTACCACATTTTGGAAGCGAAGTCTCCCCAAATTTCGTATTATTAACTGTGGTATGTTTCAATTTAAATTTCTCATATGAATAAGTTCGTAATTGAGATATATGTCATTATTAAGCTTTTGTTGAAGGACAATGTTGAGCTTCATTTCATACGTGCTAGTTATGCATGATTTCATCTTGAGCCGTCAATAGATGATGTTGAGCTTTGTTGTATCGATGTAGAGCATTGCATGTTTTTGGAGGAAGAGTCACAGCACCCGGGCGGGCTGGGGTCGATCACCCTATGCCACAAGAACTATGCGCCAACGTAGGTTAGATACTATATGACTTGGGGCCTCCCTAGTGAGATTTTCCCTACTAGAATGGGCTGACGATGCTCGATATCATGGTAGCTTCTTTAAACTGGCAAGGTTTTGGATAGCTCTGCTCACTTGAGTGTGATAGTCGGAACCACGTAGCTCTATCATGGTATCGGTTTAGTGACGAGTCTCCCATTGTCTATAAGATTCAGATTTGCATATTCATCCTCATGATTATTTCTTTAAGCATGCATGTTCTAAGCAAGGTTTGACTCCATTGTTAGCTTTTATCATAAATGTTATGTTTGACTTTGAGTCATTCGAGTTAGTCATGATATTATAAAGCTATGCATGGTCATGTGTGATAAGATTTCGATTTCAGGATGAATGCATGTAGCCATCTTCTCCGTCTTGAAAGCTTATGATATGTTAAAGAAATGTTTCAAATATTTATTTTTACTTAAGCAAGTTTCACTTTACCTTGCATACTCGGTACATTCCACGTACTAACAGCATACCTTCTATATGTCATTTCATATTAAGACCCCGGCTCACGACTTCGGCCCCGCTCTTAGTCGGCTTACAGGTTTCATATCTTTCGAGTTGGTGAGTCCTCATCTCTCAAGGACTAGACTTTAGGTTTCTTTATGTATTTCCTTTTCCATATTGTTGAGTTAGTTGGGGGTCTTGTCCCATCAACGTCGAATTAGAGCTTTAGGACTTACCCCGTATGTGTAACGGATGTTATTCTAATGTGACGTTGAATTATACTTCCATTGAGTTATATCGATGATTTATTCGGTTATCGAATGGAGTTAGATGTATGCTTATGCCATGGGTTGACTTGGGGGTCTCTCGAGGTCCCTTGTCCCTTGTCTAAAATCCAAGCCTACGTTTGGGTCGTGACAAGTAGATACCCGTTCTTACATGTATACATTGACATTCAAAACTTATATTCATATTATTAGTCTTTAAGTTATTTCCATCCTTCTTTGCAACAACAATACTTTAATCTCTTCCTTTATCACAAAAGCAGCATTTTATTCACTTCATTCTCGTACTCTTATTCTCATAAGATTATTATTATTATATCTCGTTATCATGGTTACTTAGTCATTAGAAACATTTGTACGTGAGAGAAACTCTTAAGGACTTAAGTTCTTAAACCTTTATATGAATTCAATACTTGTTTGAGACATTAGCACAACTCTTAGAATTATGATTCTTTGAAACTTCTTAGATTAGTATACCATAACTCGACATAAATTTACGGATGTGAAGACATAACTTTAGATTCTAGAGCTTAGAGCCCTTAAACTTGAAAACTCGTGAGTAACTCTCGATATGCCACCTCAAGGAAATAAGGACTTATAATCATAACTTGGATAAAGCTAAGTGGCTTACTCCCGACTTTACTATTAACGCGGTGCTTAAGAAAGCAACGTCTTTAGAATAGCTTAAAAGCTTTGGGATGATGTTTAAGGCTTAGAAAGATAACTTCAAAACTTAGAATGAATATCTCCACATAATTATTTAGAAAACAAATATGGAGCTTCTCCTTAAAACTTAGGCTATCGTCTCATAGTCATTTTAACTTAAACCGTCTTATAGGAGGTCAATACTTTATTAGCGATGTTACATCTTATCACATAATTCACTTTATTAACTATATTCGCAACTTCATTGCTAGGTGTTTCAAGGGAATATAGTTAATCTTACTAACCATTTATATTATTATCTTGTTCCATATTCATAAACCTTATTGTCTTAGCTTGACATCTTTATGTTCTAATTTCCTTAGCCATCTTAACATTCTTCACATATTGCAATATTTCACTTTACGTCTTGGCCGTAATTTAGTTAATCTTAATTCTAGTATTAACTAATTCATCAACCTTTACATGTATTTATTATATTACTTCATTGAGATTTTTATTTCTTAAACCTTATCGCAGTCATGCTATACAACTCTTAATGGTCTTTAGATCCAACCTCGGACAAGTAGTACATAACTTAATGTGTTCCCCTTGAGAGGTCTAATATTCATTCTTATCTTTCCTTTGTTATTGATGTCTCAACCTTTATGCTTTGGATTTAGCTTCACATACATATATGAAGCTTTTAAAGCACATATAATGTGTCTACTTATTACCTTAAATAACTTTTAGGAGGTTTTAAATAACTGGAAGTTCTAATAGACTTATAAAGATATTCTAAAGACATTTCTTGCTACCTTAGTGTATAACTTGGACATAGACATAAGCATGTAATTTTATTTTCATATAATATGATAAGGTTGAGAAATTGCATATAACCTGCCCATAAAAATGGTTCCATTAACATATCTATAGGTTGCACATTTGAGTTCTAATTTTCAAGTTCAACATATCAATTGGTTCGGAAACTCGTTAACTTGCTAAGCAGCAAGGGAGAGGAATCATGAAATCTCCCCTTACCCTTACATACCTCAAAACATACATAAGAGGAAGAAAACTATTTTAAGGAATCTCCATTTTGATAAGCTCGTTTACCCTCGCTAGGCTTAGCATCATTTCTTAGCTAAGGTTCGTTCACGCTTGTTGTCTTAGCTCTTTTTACCAATTTCACTTAGAAACTAGAACTTCAAACTCATTTAACATCACATATATGACATAATGTAAAGGACTATCTCACGGTGCGAGTGGTGAGGGGTGCGATGTCGATAACTACGACAACTATCGCATATATTACATCTTTTAGCACGTGCGTATGCTTCAAATATTTTACTATTTTGTACCTTTATATCAAGTGTTTCCAACTTTATAAAAAGAACCACATCATGCCTCAATGATGTTGGGCATATTTTATGCCGTATGGTTTCTATATTTGATCATGTTTTGAGTTCATAATCCTTAATTTATGCTTAGATTCATGTGTGTGTATTTTATGTGCTAACAAACAATTTGAGTTGATTTGAGTAGGAAACTAAGCAAAATGGGCTCCATTTTATGCAAGGAGCTGATATTTGAGGGTGAAGGGCCTGGTGCTATGGCTGGCGCCATGCACCAAGTCTTAGACGAGAGAACAAAACTTCAGGTTGGGGCTATGCGCGCTAGCCATTGAACTTCAGAGAACTGCACTTCATAAATCTTGGAGAGATGAGTGGCGCCCTGCTTGAGACCTTGTCTAGAGCTGAAATTGTTAGAAATTTGACCAAGTACATGGTAGAGATATGTGGGGTGGCGTGCAGAGTTATTTGGGGTAGAGAAAATGCGGATTTTAAAGCCAAGTTTTGAAGAGGCAGAAGCGTCATTTGAAGGATCATCTATAAATACATGCCTTAGGTCTTTATGAAGGGGGATATCATCTTTTATCAAATCTTAGTTCATATTTTACGTTTTGTAGTTCATTTATAGCTTGCTTAAGCCGTTTGAAAGGAAGACACAGTTCTACAACTAGGATTTTATCTTCTTTACTCGTATTTTGTATGACGATGACTAAGTATTCTTTTTCCGCTTGTCTATGAGTGGTTAAATTCATATTCTAGGGTTTTGCCATGGTGAATGGTTGATTGTATGAAAGACTAATTAAATTAGGTTTTGATTCTTCAATTATGATTGTTTATATTTATTTGTGTAAATTTAGTATTTATGAGATTGATCACTTTATAAGTAATCTGTTGGCTTTCGATTAAACTTGGGAAGGGAATGGGAAATAGTTAAATAAATACAGAATGAAAATTCAAAGATCCTTGAACCCATTGGTGATAGGATAAAAGTTGTTGAGGATAGGGATATACCCTTCAACCCATTTAGTTTATACAAGTAACTTTTTCATCCTTGACTATTATTTTCCACCTGTGCAGGATATTAACATGGAGTTCATGAATTGAATTGTGGATGCTAGGGACGGTGGCAAGAAATGGTATAGTAACTTGCAACTATCAACCATACGAAGAATCATACCAGTTTGAGTACATCTTGAAAACTCAACTTGAAACCAACCAAGTGCCATTTCCCTAGTTTTTCACCATCATCAAAAATACAATAAACACAATTGTTTTGGTTAATTTTATATTGAAGTTTTAGTAGTTCACTTTTCCAAACCAATATTCATTTTAAGCTACATTTTGTAATTAGTGAAATTAAAGTGAAAACCTTATAATGATTAAATTGACAAATCTCTATAGGTACGATATCTAGACTTAACAATCCTATATTACTTGATGACCACATGCGCTTGGGCACGCCCAGGTGGCATCAAGTTTTTAACACCATTATTCGGGGACTTGAATATTGTTTAATCGTTTGTAGGTTAAATTTTTATTTCACTAGTCTGTATTGTATGTTTGTTTTTTTTTTATGTTGAAGTTCACAGGGTTGTTTGCCTTAGTGTGTATGCAAATTACGAGAAGTCAAGGACCATTTTTGGCTTCTCTTGATCACCGAAATAGAAAGAACCTTTAGAAGGTTATCTATGGAAAATATCTCGGGCAGCAGGTGAAGAGAGTGATGATTTCCAATGATGAATTTCGCTAGGCCTATTTTGGAGAACACTTCTAAAGTGATCGTCAAACCAACCATCACTGGAGACTTTGGCTACAGAAGGGCAGTGTGGTTGATCACGGGCAAAATAGCATCTTAGAGCTATGTGATAACTTAAATTAGTCTTGTTTAGCTAAGTTATTTTATACATTTCATGTGATTTTATATGAATGTGAAGATATGTGCTAACCAACATGATTAGTCGTGTTTTTGTAGGTTTCAATGACTTTGAGGAACTAATCCATGAGTTGGTGAAGTAGAGGCTTGGAGATAGAATTAAACGCGAACATCGGCAAGAGGAGGCGCGAAACAGCCCCCACCTGCACGTCGGCAACGTGCCACAGCAGGAAAGGCTGCGCAGCAAAGCCCACCTGCACGTTGGCAACGTGCCACGGCAAGCAGGCTGGCCGACATGGTGCCAATGCGCGCAAGCGGCGTGACACGCAGCTGCCAACGCGGCAGGTCTTGCCGAGGCCTATGTTTGGGTGATTTCCAGAGACCTTTCGCGTTACACCTCCATGTCACAGAGGCAATGCTCCGCGATACACTCTGTGACACAAGGCCGTTCCACATTGGCTAAGCTAGCACGTTTTCCATTTACTATAAATAGGACCCTTAGCTCTAATTCCATTTTGTCACAATTTTGATAGACACCTGGGTGAAGGGAGAAGTGGGAGAACTCAGCTAGGGTTGGCAAATTCCATTCTCATCTACCAAATTCTTGTAAGTATGTAGTTAAATAGTAGTGTAGTAGTAGATTGGTTGTAGTTTTAACATGAATGGTTTGGAGACCTTCCTCTAGGGTTAAAGTCATGAATTATGATTGTGATTTTATGATATTGTTTTGGAATTAAGTTATTGATTGTTGTTATCGTCTTGCATTCTGGATTGTTGGTTGTTTTTATGATTGATCACCATGAAAGCATATATGTTAACTTGGGTAATAGCTTGAGAAAGCATTACCTAGAGTCGGGACATGAGAATGTGAGGAGCATGTTTGTGTCCCCAGCGATATAATCTTGTGTTCAGGATAGAAATATACCTAACACCTTGCTTGGTTGACAAACGAGGGTTATGAAAGACCAACTTAGGATGTCACATCA
The DNA here is from genome assembly GCA_018107945.1 of Datura stramonium. Lineage (NCBI taxonomy): Eukaryota > Viridiplantae > Streptophyta > Magnoliopsida > Solanales > Solanaceae > Datura > Datura stramonium. The sequence goes on along the minus strand of JACEIK010002226.1, from coordinate 110,383 downwards.
CCACTCAAGAAAAAGTAGTTGTGAGAGCTAAGTTGAGTTAAATGGTTAGACGCACGAAAGTCCCTAATCGTTTCCCCGTAAACCACAACATAATTGATTGCCCACGAACTAAAATTAGCATCCTCGCTCACAATGATGCAGTGAGGCTAGATTGCCGTGTTAAGAGGCTCGAAAGACCACTTAAACATGCAATTCCAGTTATGTGAAATAACAATTGATAGTTCCATGCTTAGCCCATTGCAAATCATTATTATCGCATGATTATACGGTTTTAACTCTATGTTGCTCCTAAGAGTAATTTCGAGAATCTGTTGTTGACCAAACCTAGACTTAATTATTCTCCATCGAAAATGTCTATAACCAACACTTTAGGTATAGAAAATCACACTAGAAATGGATAGTTAGAGGAATGGGTCAGTCACGTGGGTTCGACATTCCAGTTCTTAAAAAGAGCCACTATATTACTTGCACAACCCGTACACTTGCGGACGCGCTCGATATGAAAATGAGTCGTCAAGTTTTTGGCGCCGTTGCCGGGGACACGGCGAAAGTTTTGATAATTTATCTATTTTTGTGTGATTTTGAATTTCCTAAGTTTTGAAGGCACTGGTCTTAGTCGATCATTTGCGAGGTGACGGGTTGTCTATGAGATGGCTAGGAAATAGAGAGCTTGTGGAACCGTTGCTTGAACCTGAACGTCAAATCCTTTTGCAAAGGAGAGTAGCTCTAGACCAAAGCTGAAGACTTCGAAAGAGTACAACAACAACCACCCACAGGACAAGCAAAATTGTCATCGGAAGCAATGGCGGCAAGACCGGAGTTCGCGAAGTAGCCCATCCCACTAGCGACGAATGTGACCTCTAGTATCCGTAAACCGGAGCCTGGAGGGAACTTTGAATTCAAACAGAACACATGGTGCAGCTGTTACATTCTATTGAGTGAGTTCTTTGGGAATGGCACATGAGGACCGCGCGGTACTTTGCAGGCTTTTTTTTTTAGAGATTAGTGACACGTTTGTCCCCACCGGCGTGTCCACAGATTATATTCAGTGGCGCCTCTTCCCATTTCACTGTTGGGTGAGGCGAAAAAGTGGCTGAAGGCTGAGCCACCGAACTCATAACTTCATGGAATGACTTGGCTAAGAAGTTCCTTATCGAGATTCTTTCCTCCCGACCCAGGGGCGCAAAGTTGCGAAGTGAGATACTAAGTTTCAAGCAGAAGCCTGATGAGAACTTATATGGCTTGGGGAAAGATTCAAGTTATTGTTGAGAGATTGTCCACATCACCAGCAATCAAATGAAGTGCTGGCCCATACCTTTGTAGAAAGTCTAGACCCTTGCTTTTTTAAAATATTACTAGACTACTGCATCGGGTGGGCAAGCCTTGGAAGGCATTATGATGAGTTGTACACTTTGTTGAACAGAATTGCTAAAGGAAATCCAGAGTGGCACAACGAGTCAACAAGAGGGGCAGGAAGAAGATCGGGGGTTGATAGAAGCAAGATGGTTTGAATGCCTTGCTTGACCGTTTAACCGTTCCAACATCGATGACTCAATTCAATAGACTGAGTATGAACCAACATCAGGAGCCGGAATTAATGCAGTTCAGCAAGCTCCTAGTTGGTGCGAAATTTGTGGAAGTAATAGGCACAATGCAGAATCTTGTGGAGCCAATTCGGAATTAGTCAATTTTGTTGGGAACGTGCGGAACAACCGAGAATTTTCTTGGGGTGGAAATCAAAAAAGCAGAATCACATGCAACCTCAACAACAGCGAAATAGGAAGATTGATGGGCATAGTAGCAGCCGCATTGAGGAAACAATGCAGAAAATTATCGGAACCAGGGAATGCGAGTTAGCGGAAAATCGGGCGAGGATGGCAACGAGACTTAATGAATCGTAAGTATCCACACTTAATCTTGAAAAACAAGTGGGTCAAATAGCATCTGCTCAAACATATGAGGCCTCAAGGGGGATTTGCAAGCAACGTAGATCCTAACCCCAGATGTGTGCCATCAGTCTTAGAAGTGGAAGCGATTGGAGGATCATTCCTAAAGAGTTGAGAAAGGAGGTGCGGCCAGTTTGAATGAGACCATCCACCATTGCGGAGCAAATCGAGTGCCCGGACAACAAATGCGCAACCTTCATTGCAGCCAGCACAAAGACCACCACCATCATTCCCTCGAGAGAGGTCAAAGAGCAAGGAGGAGGAATGTTTCAAAAAGTTCGTTGAGAGTTTCAAAGAACTTCAAATAGAATTGCCTCTTATTGATGTTTTACAAGGAGTGCCGAAGTACACAAATACTTGAGACGTGATAGCGAGCAAAGTTAGATTGGTGGATGCCAAAACTGTAGCACTGACTGAGGAGTGCGATCCACGGGGTATTGAGCAAAAATGCCACAAGAAGCTCAAAGACCCCAGGGAGTTTACCCTCCCATTACAAATTGGTAAGGCGAGGTGCTCCGAGCTTTGTGTGATTTAGGGGCAGCAGTTAATCTCATGCCCCTATCCTTATTCAACACCCTGGGGTTGGGAAAACCGAGACCGACAAGGTTGATGTTCTTGTTTGGGCGACAAGTCACGCGTGACACCTGATGGAATAATAGAGGACTTTCTCATCAAAGTAGGTAAGTTTATTATACCCTGCTTGGATTTTATTGTTTAGATTTTCAGGTTGATGACCAGGTACACTTAATCTTAGGACAGCCATTCTTGGCCACCGGAGGAACGGTGATCGACTTGAAAGAGGACCACTGAAAATGAGGTCGAGGATGAAGAAAGCCTTAAGCTCTACCAAGAAATGAACCCATCCATACACTACGAAACCTTTGTCAAGGATTGAGTGTGTTGGCAGAGATGAGTGTGGGGGTGGAGGATTCCACAGGTGCACGGCCACAGGCAATATCAAGTGTTCCGCCCAAGTCTGATAGAGGGTTTCAATTTGAGAAGAAGTTGGAGAAAGGGAGGAGCAGTGGAAATTTGTTTCATCTAAACGAGAGAAAAGAAAAGGAGAGATGGTTCTCGAAAGAGAACCCAGGTATGAGTGTCTGAAAAAGGCAGTCCACGTCGTGCCACGACGTAAAATAAGGCGCTGCTGGGAGGCAACCCAAAGGGTACCTCGGTACAATTGGAATTTTGATTTTTGTTTTGATTTTGTTATTTTCATTTTTTGTTTGTTGTTTTGGTGGAAAGTTAGGCACGGTGGAGAAGTCTGAGTACCCTCAGAGGAGGGAAGCAAAGAAGCATGGAAGAGGAAAAGTGTGGGGTCGTACACCCACCTGTGTAAAATTTGAGGAAAAACATGCTTTTAGCTAGGCCTAAAGGCCTCGGGAGTATTTCTCACCCTCTTAAAGTGTTAATTTGATGCTATGAGGACATAGCATGATTCAAGTGTGGGGTGAGGGAAATTTCAAGGAAATTTCAAGAATTTTTGTGATAAGTTTTGGTGAATGTAATGCTTGTATGGAATTTGGGAAAAAATTTGAATTTTTTTGTGAGTCAAGCATGAATTCATCACCGTTGAATTTTTTTTTTTTCGGTTCTTTTCCGTGAAGTCTTTGAACCGAAGAATAAATTTTTTTCTCTTTCTTTGTATGTATACATTTTAGCATAGTTAGGGACGGTTTCTGACGATGAATGGATGACTACCGTCTTGAGAAGAATGATCGATAGATGTCGGGTTTTGAACCATAGCTAATTGATGCTTGATGTTTTGGTTTGTGTGCTATATATGATTGTAAGATGCAGGAAATGTGTGTAGTGATGAAGCATGCAAATGCATAACTTTGTTTTGAGACACTTAGGCTCTTGAATTTGACTGATATAATTGAAGCAATGTTGAATTCTTGTGATGAAAGTGAGTAGGAGTACTGATGTCTTGAATTGAGCATGTGCCATGAGTGTAAGGTTTGAGTATTCTATGCTATTGTGGATTGTCTAGAACTTGCCTGGTGTGTGTATGAAATGAAATGAAGGATATGAATTGTAGGAGTTGATTTAGGCATTTCTTTAAATTAACTAATTGTTATCCCTCATTTTACCTACATGATAATTAATCCTAGTTAGCCCCGTCGGGCCTTGAGCCTATTCTTTGATAAGCTGCAACATAACTTAATCCTTTTCTTTCATTAACCTTAAATTTGATCCAAAGCTCTAAAGCGCTTGAAGAAGAAAAATGAAAGAGTAAAGGGGTGAGAAGAATGAAAGAAAGGAAAAGTAGCAAGTTGTAGAAATGAGAAAAGGACAAAGGTGCCCTTGTGTGAAAGTGGTTGATCATTATTAAGGAGTAAGAAAATAATTTAAGGAAAAGTTACTTATGGAACTACTTATTGATAAGTCTAAAGTGCCTAAAAAAGGGAAACAAGGAAAAAGAAAACTACCAAGGATAAAAAGGGAAGTAAGGGAAGGGAAGTTCGCAATGAGGGCGTGATGTATTAAAAGCGCTTAGGAAAGATAGTCACTATTACTGGCCATAATAGTACCTACCTGTACCTGAGTTACATGCAACCTAAAAAGTCCCTACTTGATCTTACATTCATACATCTTCAAAGTAATGGAGTAAAACACTAAGGGCAAGCTTATGGGTCATTGCATGATGCATGTGAATTCTTTGTAGTGAGTGTAATTCTATTCATGTACCCACACATGTTGTGATGTAAAAATTATTTTGCGTGTGATTGGTAACTCTCTTTTCAGTGAGGCACATGTTGAATGAAGGATAATTCAGGTGGGATTTCTTAATCGGTTGATTGACATGAGTTTGCTAAGATTGAGAGTCGATTCATGAGGGTTAAAATTATTAACATAGTTGTATTTTTTAATTGATTAAATTGTGCATGCTCCATTTTTAGCTTGTATCCTAAATAATCATCATAGCCGTAACTCAATTAACTTGCTAAATTAGTTATGTAGAGTCTCATATGTATGATATGTAAAAGGTTGTTCGAGGATGAACAAGGCTTTAAGTGTGGGGTTGTGATCTCGGGCAAAATAGCATGCCCGAATGACGCTTGATAACCTAAATTAGTCTTGTTTATCTAAGTTATTTTATACATTTTCATGTGATTTTGCTGTGAATGTGATATGTGCTATGACATGATTAGTCGTGTTTTGTAGGTTTCGATGACTTTGAGGAACTAATCCATGAGTTGGTGAAGTAGAGGCTTGGAATCGGAATTAAAAAGCGAATATCGGCAAAGAGGAGGCGTGAAACAGCCCACCTGCGCGTCGGCAACGTGCCACGGCGAGGCAGGCTGCACCTGACAGCCCACGCACATTGGCAACGTGCACACGGCTTGGGCAGGATGCGCGACATAGAGGTGCCAAAGCTGCCCAAGCGGCGTGACACGCTGCCAACGCGGCAGGTGCTGCCGAGGCCTATTTTCGGGTGATTTCGAGCTTTCGCGTTACCTTCGTGTCACGAGAGGCAATGCTCAGCGATATACTCTGTGACACTGAGCCGTTCCACGGCAGGCTAAACTACGCACGTTTTCCATTTACTATAAATAGGACCCTTAGCTCCTAATTCCATTTTGTCACAATTTTATTAAGAGAACTACCTAGGTGAAGGGAGAAATGGGGAGAACTCATCTGGTTTGGCAAATTCCCTTCTCATCTACCAAATTCTTGTAAGTATGTAGTTAAATAGTAGTGTAGTATTAGATTGTTTGTAGTTTTACTAACATGAATGGTTAGAACCCTTCCTCTAGGAGTTGGGTGTGAATTATGATTGTGATTTTATGATATTGTTTTGGAATTAAGTTATAGTTGTTGTTTCATCTTGCATTAAGTTGTTGGTTGTTTTTATGATTGATCACCATGAAACATGTTAGCTTGGGCAATAGCTTGAAAGCATTACCTAGGTCGGGACATGAGAATGTGAGGAGGAGCATGTTTGTATCTAGCGATATATTAATCTTGTGTTCAGGATAGAAATATACCTAACACCTTGCTTGGTTGACAAACGGGGGGTTATGAAAGACCAACTTAGGATGTCACATCACCACTCGAAGAAGTAGTTGTAGGCTAAATTGAGTTAAATGGTTAGACACTTGCAGGAAGTCCTAATCATTTCCTAGTAAACCACAACATAATTGATTGCCCGCGACTAGAGTGGCATCCTGCAGCTCCCAATGATGCGGTGAGATGGGTGCCGTGTTTGAGAAACAGAAGACCATAAACATGCAATTCTAATTATGTGAAATAACAATTGATAGTTCCATGCTTAACCCATTGCAAAATCGTAGTATCGCATGATTATCTGGTTTTAACTCTATGTTGCTCCTAGAGTTATTTCAGAATCTGTCGTTGACCAAACCTAGACTTAATTATTCTCTATCGAAAATGTCTATAACCAACACTTTAGGTATAGAAAATCACACTAGAAATGGTAGTTAGAGGAATAGGTCCAGAGTCCACAATGAGTTGATATTCCAGTTCTTAAGAGCCCTATATTACTTGCACGACCCGTACACTTGCGGGCCGCGCTCATTCATGAAAATGAGTCATCGGTGGTTGGCCCAAAATACTTGCCAATATTAGGGCAAGCTGCATGAGAATCCCCATAGGCATCTGATGACGCTTGTAGAGTTGAGTGAAAATTTTCTACTATCGAAACGTGTCAGATGAATATGTCAAGCTAACTCTTTTTCCATCTCATTGATTAGGGGAAGCCAAGAGTGGCTTCAAAATGAGTGCGGGGTTCCATCATGTCACGCCACGAGTTTACACCTAGATGAAACACGGTACTTGAGGTCACAAGTGAACCAAGTCAACCCACAGTCTATGACACAGGCATTCTAAGTAACATAAATACATTTATGGAGAGAATTTAAATAGAAATATCAAAACATTTTTGAAAACAATGCACCAGTCTAAAATACTAAACTGGTATGAAAACCTCTATGTCTGATGAGTTTCTGGGACATTTAGCTTACTCCAAGTCTAACTGAATAATGAGAATAACTGAAGGAAAGTAAACATCGTCCTCAAAAGATGAGGACTCACCCTTTGATATGGCGATATCGCTGCGAAAAACCTACTAGCGGTGTGTTAGTTTGAACCTAGCGCAGCCATGTACGATGCAACATAGAAGGTATGCGTCGGTACATTGAATATAATGAGTAAGTGAGAGTAACATAATATAATGAAATAAGCAATAAAGAAATGCTTAAATGGAAGGCATGCATTAACGATAGAATCTCTTGAATTGCAATAGGCGAAACACTAGGGTGGTCAAGAAGACCCTATTTGATGGTCAAAACATGTTCTAAATACGAGGTACGCTTGGATCTGATCTGAACTAAACTAAACGGTGCTGTTGGCTTCATGGATGGTGCGAGCTTGAATTAGGCCCGGCTAGTGGGAGGTCATGCTTGGGCAGCTAGCAACCATGTGAGCTAAACGTGGAGTACGATATATCGTCCCAGCGGTAGGATCTAATATACCTTGTTAGGGTATATAAGCATGAACTGAGTGATCAAAAAGTTTGGGGCTAATTAGGCTAATAAATATTGTAACTACAGCTGGTAACATAGTTAAGAGCACATGAGTGTAATGCAGGTACCAGGTCATTGGGTTCTAAGTCTTGCTCCCACGGAATACACAAACAGAATACTAAGCGTGGCTTTAAACTGGGGTCCAAGAATAGTTAGGGATATATAAGCGAAAGTACCTAAGGGTCTTATCGGACCCAGTGCGAAAGCTGAGTTCTAGGCCAGTCGAGAGGTGCTTATCCCCAGAAACATCGCCATCTAAGAACAAAGCATGTCCGGCGGGTCCTAGGGCTAGTAAGAGCTATCTGTATAAGTTTCATGACCACGCCTTGTGGACCATTAAGGCGAGTTCCTAGATCTAGTCGATAGCGGGTGAGTGATACTTACACTCGGAAATTTTTGTAGTAAAGCCCACATTCAGTGACATTATTCTAGCCGGAGGCTACTAAAAATTAGACTAAGACTAGGATGACATTTTTGAGTATATAAACTTTCTGAATGAAATTTTCTAACGCTACATTTGACTGAGTTTCTAACGTAGCTATTATAGAAACCCCCTAACTATTGAAGATTCAAGAAATTTTGAGAATTCAATACTTATGCGGGATTCTAGTTTCTATTTTCAAGAGTTAGGGCTAAAGTCACTTCAACGGAACCAGACATCATTATAGTTACAAATTGGTGGAAAACATAAAAAATTAGCATAGAATAATATTCCTAAAAAAATAAACAATGTCTGGTAGCAATATCTTCACAATCAAAAATTCGGGGCTAAGCGTAGTGAGCGGAAGAGTTTTAGGGGACACAAGGGAAGGAAAATCCCTTGTTGAATTCCACATACCTGTAGAAGAAATTCTGGAAGAAATCCTGAGAAAATCTGAGAAGGAATTCGAACCCTTGCTCCTGCCTGTGTTTTCTGTAGAGTTTCTACGCACTTGTTCTTTGTAGGAAAATGAGGGAAAATGAAGGGGAAAAGGTGGATTTCTACCTTTAACTCCCTCCTACATGAATCCAAGTGATGAAGTTTAAGAATTAAAGGGGTGGAGAGTACAGAAGTACCTAGGAATTAAAAGCTAAAATCTGGTCAACGGGGACCAATGAATCTCGAGAATGGGTCGTTGGTCAAAACAACGGCCGTTGGAACCAGCGGTAGTCTGAGTTCGAAAGAAGCTGACTTATAGGAATGACCTATGGTTTGGTACAATGGTCGATTGGAAGGAATGATAGTCGTTGATACCTCCCGTTAGAACATGGAAACTGGGCCTTGAGCAGAGTCAATACAACGACTCGTTGGTAGGGCCATGGCCGTTGATTCCTCTTGTTGTCTCAGGGAAGGATCCGAAATCCTCTGAACTTGGGGATCCAATAGGCGATAGGACGGTTCGTTGTTAGAACCAAGGGTCATCCTATGTCTCGTTGTTTCTCCTCCCGAACCAGCTGCGGAAACTGACAACGACTTAGATAACGACCCGCTAGAGCTTACCATGATCCGTTGTCTGGGTCGTTCTGCAATAAAATTTTCCAAGTTTTCTCCTGATTTTTCTTGAAAAGGTCTGAATACGGGTCTAGGAAAGTTTCAGGGTGTGCACATACTCACTTGGGAGATCCTCTCCAATAAGGTTCATCAACTTGAGTTTTCTCTTGAGAAGAACTAAAGAACTAAGGGAAAGATCTCTGGATTCATACAGAAAAGCGGGCGGGTGGCTCAAGCATGGGAACGTTACAAGGGTTATTTGAGGGATTGTACACTCACATGCAACCTAAGGAGAGGAATAATTGGGCTCAACCATAGAGGTGCGGCTTTGAGTTGAAGATACTCCTAGACATTACCACACGAGGGGATAGATTCTATCAAAAGTTATGATGAAATTGAGGCTCTCTTGAACCTCATGTCTGCGTGGAGTGAAAGGTTATCAAGACTGGTGGGAAGTTCTTGAAAAAAAAGGTGCTAGGAAAGCTTGAGGTGGATGGTGTTATGACAATTAGAGCGGTGTGCTTGGTGGTGAATGCAATCGGTAAGTTGGTAGCCACACAGGAAGCCAAGTACGGTAGGTACAAACCCCACCACCATTATGTGAGGTGTGTGGAGAAAGTTACACCTATTTAGGTTGTCCTCTTTATCCTGAGTTTGTATTTTTGTGGGACAACTGTAGGTCGTGGTGGAGGTTTTGTAGGTAATGCCTATAATCGGGGAGTGTTGAATGGAGCAAATCCCTCACGAGGGAGGGAATTAAATATTCAAAAGCCCAGAATACTTATCAAAGGCTACAAGGCCAGCGACAGAGCAGTTCTCTTGAGGAGACAATGAAGCAATGGATTGTGCAATAGATGCAAGTGGTTAATGAAATGCAAATGTCCATCCATGAGCTTGAGAGGCGGATGGAAATTGGCCCCTAGCGAGATAATAGACCACGGGGGGCACTCCCTAGTAACGAGAAGAACCTAAGGAAAGTATGAGAGGTCTTCTTGCGTAGTGATTAGGAGTTAGGTGAAGTGATCCCCAAAGAGAAAAAGACTGATGAGGAGCAAACTGTGATGGTTAGATAGGAAATAGGTGAGTCAAGCCAGCCAAAACTGAAAATTATAGTAGCTAGACCACCTCACTCCATTCCCTCAAAGGTTGAAGAAGGCAGAGGACACAACTTTTAGTAAGTTTCTCGAGTTGTTAAAGCGAGGTTCATGTGAATATTCCCTTGGTGGAGCTTTTGCAGGAAGTCCCGAAGTACGCTAGGTATCTTAGGGATATTGTGGCCAATAAAAGGGGAGGAATACAAAGTTTGAAATCACGTGGATCTTATGGAAAGATGCGGTTCTAAATCAAGAACAAAATTCCTAAAAGCTAAAATTTGAGGAGCTTCACTATCCCTGTTACATTGGGAGCAAGGAAGTTGGTTTGGCCTTATGTGATTTGAGTGTGAGCATCAATTTGATGCCTTACATCCCTGTTTAGAACTCTGGGATTAGGTGAACCACGTCCTACCATAGTGAAGTTACGGCTTGCGGACACAGTCTCTAGCCTATCCTTAAGGAATCATTGAAGATGTCTTGATTAAAGGTAGGACCTTTAATCTTGCCGGTGGACTTTATAGTCTGTTATAATGCAGATGTAGAAGTTCCCCTCATTTTTGGAGAGGATTTTTAGCCACCGTCGACGTTGTCATACATGTTAAGTCGGGCAAGATGCCTATAAGAGGTAGACCAGTGAAATTCAGTGTTTGAAGTGACTGAGCCTGCAGTGCCTGCTATAGGACTTCACGGTGAAGCAAGCTAAAGAACTTGGAGGTTGTAATCAGTTAGTGGAGCAGCATGTGCTGGATGAGAAGTTAGCAGATCCCTGGTATGGTCATAAATTTCACTCGGATGAGAGGAGTAGCGGGGTTCATAGTCATCTTTGTGATATTCATCGAGCCCGTTGCATGGAGTAACCCATCTTTATGTTTGTATATTTTCTTTGTTTTTAAGAACAGACAGGGCATTACGAGGCGAACAAGCTGGGTACCGGATAAAAAAAGTGTAAGTATGGGGTGAGAAGCCCCTGGTGGTAGGGGCAAGTTAAATCCTAGAAGAAAATAATTTTTTTGGGTAGGCTATGGGTGGCACACATGACCTTATCTCAGAAAGTTTAGTCTAAAGTCTTGTGGTAAAGCGAGGACGTTGCGCCAGGGTCTAGATGGGTGAAATTTTTTGGTTAATATGAGTCAATGTTGAGTCAAGCCTATTACATAAAAGCCCATGCCTACTTCTTTATTTATAGTCCCATTCATCCTTTTCCCTCAAAAAGTTGAAAACAAGAAAAAAGAAATTTATCTCCCTCTCTTCTCTTATGTCGTAAGTCCCAGTCCCCTCTCCCCTCCATTGTTGTCTTCTCCAACAAATTGGTGAAACTCTCATCTTCAATTCAAGTAAGTATATTTCTTCTCTCTTGTTTGGTGTGGTGACATGCTCCATTACCATCCTTCCCCAAAATTTAGAAACCGTCATGTTGGTGAAAAGCTTGAATTTCATGTTTTAGGTTTGATAAGCTTAAAGTCTTAAATTCTTCCATGATAGTATGTTATCTTTATTGGGTAGCTTGATTCTTGGTTGAATATGGTGATTTGAACTTGTGGTGATTATGGGGGTTGGTGAATTGAAGTCATGAATAGTGGTGGGTAGGTCTTATTAATTATAGAGAGAGAAAGTACATGGGTATTAGTGTGATATAATGTTTGAGTTGTTGAAATTCTTGAATAATTCATGTTGGATGGTAGTAAATTTCTTATTGCTTGTTGATTGAATTGAATATTTCTACTTTCACACATGAATACTTGAATTATAAATTGGAAGTGAGAGGATGGCCTAGGTGAAGCATTCTTGAAAAGGTAAAAGGTAAAGCTAAAGAGAGTTGAAAAGAAAGAAAAATCCATGAACTTGAGTGGTATGGAGTTAGTGAATTAAATTGGTGTTGAGATTGAATGATGACGGGGGAATTCTTGAGTACTCCATTTGACAAATTCTCCTGATATCTTAGCAAATTAAGTGTAGGGTAGATTTTTGCACCTTCAACACTTAGTTAGTTAACCATTTTCATGAGATAACTTTGGTGAAGTTATTTGATTTTGCTTGACATATATCATGGAATCAAAAGGAAATAAGGTGGTGGCTGCGGATCCAAGCCTCAAAGAGGACTAGGAAGGGCAAAAAAGGGGCTAGTTCTTTTATCTTCCAAAGCCGGCCCCGCAAGGAATTTAGACTTAAAGAGGTAGATCTCATGGGCTTGCCAGTTTAACACTCCAAAAGAAGCCAAGTATGCCTAAGAATTGGATAGATGAGGGCGCTTGGCACTTGGGTTTCCCAGCCATTCGGGACATGATACGTGAGTCTAGAGCGGATTGTTTTGGTCTACATGTTGATGAAGGGAATGCCGATCAACTTTGATGTTGTGATTCGTGACAATATGAGAAGATCACGAGACAATTATAGATGGAAATATTTTCATGGCAGTCTCTTAACCATGTTCTTGAGAGAGGCGTGTATTGAGAAGGAGGATGTAAACTTGACTTACCTTTGGCGGGACACTTGGCTGGAAGGAATGATGGGCGTCATAAAAGGTGAATGTCCCTTCACGGGCCCTCTTCTTACTATAGATGATTGGCAAGCCCGTGATGAGAGTTGTCATGGTCGTATATTTGGGATCTGGAATTACAGCGCAGCTAGGAGGTCGACTTGCTACTACAAAATTAGATGACAACTTTATAGGCCACCGATACACGCTCACAAAGAGTGCCCTGTTGATCTGTTGAGTGGGCCCGACCTTTGAGGAGCCGCTTGATGATGATGAGGCCACAATCTTTACTGGCGGTGTTGATGAACAGATGAATAGGAAAGGATCATTCTTTACTATAGGATCTATGCAGGTTGATGAAGTATTGATAAGATGAGTACAATCGAGGATGATGCTTAGTGACAGGAAGTTCCTTTCCTCTCCCATTATGATATGATATTGTGTGCACTAAGGCTAGTGCACTTTTTAATATGGGGTGGAGGAAAGATAGATTCCCTATTGTTCTTTAATTACTATATTTTTAGTGGTCAACATTATTATTGCATTCCTCATAGTAGTAGCTAGATGATTTGTAGGTCATAGGTTGTAATCTTAGTATAGTGATGTTGACTTGGATGCAGGATATTTGACTTGTGTTCGTCTTGACCATGTGATATTTAGTTGCTTTATGTTGGAGTCATTTTTTTTGGTTTTGTTTAGGAGTTGTTGGCCGTCATAGATTATGTGTTTCCCTATGATAGATGGAAGACAACTCTCTTAATGGAAAGTTTCGTCACATTTTCTTTTAGGATTAGTCGTAGGTCATCTGCTTGTATGCTTGGTGATAATCTGCTTAGCTGCTATGCTAGAGTAAATAGAATGGTCATCTTAATTGCATGAGTGAGGATCCTTGAGAGACACACATATCTCTTTGGTGACTCAACATATCCTTAGGGATCAATTGTGAATAAACTTGTCATTCATACGATTTTGTGAATGTCTAGGCTGTAGAAACTGATTGAATTCTTGTTGCCATGAGTGGTGAGCTGAATTGCTTTGTGCGTATATATTATTGCCTCTTGAACTTGCCTTAGTGTATGTAGGATAACTAGTTGGTGGGGAGTTGAGAGATGATCAAGACATTTCTTTGAAGAAACCATTTTCCTATAGTTATTTTACCTTCTAATCATTCTCCTAGTTACCTCTTTGAGCCTAAAAGCCTTATTCGTTCTTAGTGTAAGTAGATTATATCCCTCTTTTGTGAGACCTCAGATTTTTATCCAAAATAGTCTTAGGAACTTTGAGACTTGAAAGTTCTAAGAGTCCACCAAGGTATATTACAAGAGGGAAAAGAAAGAAATTTGTGGTAAGAAAAGAAAAGTGAGAAGAAGGGTGCATAAAACTTGTGTTGTTGCATTGCTGGGGTGGAAAAGGAGAGATTTAATTGCAAACTTTTTAGTTATTCTATGAGTAGAAACTAGCAGTCAATTACTAAAAAATGGGGCATGAAAAGAATAATACAGGGTGAGTAGATGAAGGATGAACAAACAAGGAAAGAGGTGGTGATAAGAAAAGTGAAATATGTCTTAATCTCTTTACATTGATCAATTTGAGAGGAACATCACGCAAAGTGAGGGCACAAGAGGTCTAATTTGGTTTACTACTTGTTGTATGTGACAGATTTAATCATGTTGGCCCTTTGTGTTAAAAAGATGAGCTATTTATAGAGGTTATGTGATCTTGAGTGTGAAGCTTGCATATCTATTTGATGAAATTGGGTGCTTATGATAAACCACTATGAATGATCCATACTAGTTGGTTGAGTAAGAGTTGATAAATTACCAAGTGTGATGGTGAAACATGAGTTTAGGTATCTTTTAAGGATTGTTCGAGGATGAACAATGGTTTAACTATGGGGTGGTAATGTTGGACATATTTTTATCCCCATTTCCATATTTTTACCCATATTTGATCATATTTTAAGTTCATAATCCTTAATTTATGCTTAGATTCATGTGTGTGTGTGTTTTATGCGCTAACAAATGATTTGAGTTGATTTGACGGAAACTAAGCAAAATAAACAAAATGATGCAAGTAAAAATTTGAAATTTGAAGGGCCTGGTGCTATGGCTAGCGCCCCTCACCAAGTCCTAAACTTTAGAGAACAAAACTTAAGGTTGGGGCTATGGCTGGCACCCTTCCATCTCTTGAACTTCAGAGAATTGCACTTTACAAATCTTGGCGAGATGAGTGGCACCCCACGCCAAAAGACACATCCCGGACTTACAGAAATTTGATGAACACCTTGGCGAGATAGAGAAGGTGGCGTGCCAGACCTTGTTTAGAGCTGAAATTATTGGCAATTTGACTAAGTATGTGGTGAGATATATGGGGCGGCACACCAGGGCTATACGAGGCAGAAAATGTTGATTTTAAAGCCACGTTTTGAAGAGCGAGGTCATTTCAAGGCTCATCTATAAATACATATATTAGGTTGTTTAATAGAAGGAGGATATCATCTGTTATCGATCTTTGTTCATATTTTACATTCCGCGGATTGTTTGTGAAAAGCTTGTAAGCCGTTTGGAAGGAAGACACAGTTCTTCAACTAGGTTTTTCACTTCTTTAGTCATATTTTCGTATGATGATGACTAATTATTCATTTTTATGCTTTTCTATGAGTAGCTAAACTTATATTCTAGGGTTTTGTCCGTGATGAATGGTTTATTGTTTGAAAGACTAATTAAATTTGGTTTTGATTCTTTGTCATGATCGAACGTGGGCCGGATGTGTACGGGACAAGGAGCCAAGAGAGACTCCACATTACATGACCCGTTCTATGGAAATTTCCTAGATTTCTGCCAACTTTCATTTTAAATCCCGGTTCTACTCTTAGTACTTCCGGGGTATTACACCTGTGTGCCTCCGACTATACATGTCACAAACTGGGATGGGCCTACTCTCCCAACCCCTAGAGGCACGTGCTCGTTCCCTCACGAGTGAGCTGGAGTCGAGATGGCACGCCCAGCCTGAAGATGGTAGGGCTGAAGATCTCTGGTAGGGTTACTGTCGATGCCCACTGTTCGGCTGTCTGGATGACTACACGCAAGTGCACGTGGTCGAACAAGTGGTAAGTGGTTCAAGTAAGCCAAGTATCGATCCCACGGGGACTGGACTGCAGGGCAAATCTGTAAGTGTCAATTAAGCGTAACTCTACAAATGCGGACAACAATGTAAGAAAAGTTTTTATATTTTGTTACCTAAATTTATGCTAAATTTCAAAAATGAATGTACAAGTGAGTCTGAACAATGAATTTGAGCATGCGAGGCTAAAGCGAACATGTAGAGAAATTTAATTATTGATACAAGTTGGTTAATCTTTTCTCGGTTGCTAGTGAACTTACCTATTAGTTAAAACTCTCGTATTTAACCCAACTTAAGAATCATGAACCTTCCACCTACATTTCTGTGATAGAAGCAATTCATGTTCTAGCCATACAAAACCGATTCCATAATTGACTAATACGACTTTCGGGTATATTTCTATCCACGAAGGTAAATAACTTCTCAATTTTCCCAAACAAAGAACAGATCATATCCTATTAATTCACAACTTTCCAATTTCATTATATAATTGAAACCGGACTTTTTAGATTTACATCAACATTGTGAATATTAATGCAGTAGGAACAGAGGTAATAGAACAACCATGGAAGAAAAGATGAAAAAACCAAATGATCAACAATCACATTTCAATACAATTGTTCTTAACCTCAGCAAGAGTGAAATTAGCCACTCATTTGTAGATTAAACATCATTAAGTAGTGTAAATCATACAAACAATTGAAAAAAAAAAGGAGAAAGAGATAGAGAGAAACCTAAGATTTTCATCCCTCAACTGCATGTAACCCACATTCTTGCTCCACCAAGTCAGAATAATTAAAAATGAACCTAAGTGTTCTATTTATTTTGGTGGGAATTTTTCCCGGAATAACAAGCAACGTGTCACGGAATTTGTCGGCGAACGCGCCCGTCACGGTGCAAGCGGAAGCTCTATGGAATTTAGTCGTCCAGGTATTTATCCCCAACGTGGCACGGCATGCAACGACTTGAAGCTTGCCCAACGTGACTGCAGTACGGTAGCGCACCTTCGGAATGTCAGGACCAGGTAATTAGGTCCCTGCGTGCCACGGCACGAACAGCGGACCTTCTCTGGGGTATTGCCAATTTAATCCTCCGGACAGAATGCATCCGCGATGGCAGCGTGACATGGCTCCATCGCGGAGCCTCTTTATTCCTTGCTTTCCTTGGCCATTTCCTTGCTCGCTTCGAGTCCATTTCAAATTCCTCCCAAAATGCATCTTAGCTTCATAAAAGTCATTTTCCTGCAAAACAACGCTAATCATATTTGGTTAGTATAAATTCACACTTACTATAATTTGCAGCGAGAATGTACAAACATTGTTAGATAAACAAGGCAAACCGCGCGTTTCAGAGTATCACTTGGGCATATAAATATGCCTTGCCCAAGATCACTTACCCCACACTTAAAATCTTGTTCGTCCCTCGAACAATAATCTTACACCTCATGCAATTGACACCCCAATCATGGCTACTTTGGCTCGACAATCCGAGCTACCGTTTATACAAATTATTTATAGAAAATCGTAAGAAAACATGCATAGTATCATCGTACAATAACATTTAACACCTCAAGACCTCCTAGACTCAGAATCGACTCTCGATATTAGCGCTCATTGCAAATTAGCTGATCAAGATATCCGACACGAATTTCAACCTTTCGTCAAGCATGTGCCCTCACAACACTGAAAATTTCCCCCTTTTAATCACATGAACTCTAAAACATTTCATGCAGGGGCATATACACACAATTTCACTCTCTCTCCCAAAAAGAATTCACACATGCATCGTGTCATAGACCATAGGCTTTGCCTCTCTAGTGTATTACTCCACTAATATAGGTGCGTGATGTAAGATCACGCAGGACTTAACAGGTTGTAATGTAGCTACGGAACTAGTATATACTGGGCTAACCAATAATAAAAACTAATATCCTTAGCGCTTTTTCAATACATCCCATCACATTAAGGCATTGTTTCTTCCTTCCTCCTCCCATTCTTGAAGTCTTTCTTTATTTTTGTCCCCCAATTCTTTAAGCACACCAGACTTAACAACAAAGATTAGTTATACATCTTTATTTTCTTTAAATCCGGCAAGCGCACCTTGATTTTTCTTACTTTCATCACTTAGCTTTTTTTTCTCTTTTCTTTTCACAATTTCACTCCTTGACAACACGTGGGAAAATTATTTTCTTGAGCGCTTAAGGAAGCTTTGGATTAGATTTACAAAGATAATGAAAAGAAAGGGTTAGCTTGGTTTACACCTTTTTGACAAAAGAAAAAAAATAGGCTAAAGGCTCAATGGGCTAACTAGGATTTGACATTCGAGGTGGGTATGAAAAAGAAAAAAACTTTAGGTTAAAACAAAGAAACGCCTGCATCCTTTCCTACACTACACTTCCTTCATTTCGTTTCGTACACACGACAGGCAAGTTCTAGACAATTCACAATAGCATGGAATAATCGAAACTTCATGAGACACTCATTGCACATGCTCAACTCAAGACATATTCACCCAGAGACTCTTCAATCGGCTAATTACAAAAATTCAAACATTAAGCCTCAATCACACCGAATCGAATTCTATGGCCTAGGATATAACATATGTACAAAATTGCATGCTTTCATACGAATCACCTTTGCATTCTAAATACCATGTACAACACACAACAAGAATTTCGTGGCCATAGAGTAGCAACAGCATGGGATACAACCAAACAAACAAAATGAAAGACAAGCTACTCCTATCGGCTACATTTCCCTTAAGACAGTCGTAATCCATCCATCATAGGAACGGTCACTATTTTGCGACTTCGGTTCAATGGGACTCTTCTCGATAAAGAACCGAAAAGCAAATGCCGAGAAACCCAATCTTAAAAATAATTGCAATTTTTTAAAAAAAAAACATGATTAATTTTTTTAAACAGGGTTAATTTTTCAAAAAAAAATTACACAACCAACTAACAACATCAACAGCACACAACAACTTCCAGGAATAATAATTACAATACAAACATACACACAAAAAGCATGGGGTCACAATTTTTTCAAGCACAACAACGAACATGAATATACACACCAACAAGACAAAAACCAGCAACACCTAACTATTTCCCACCCCACACTTAGCCAGAACACTTGTCCCCGGTGTTTGTACGATCAACATAGCACAAAAGTGGGCGGTGAAACTCCACGATCAATCAAAGTATTCCACTTCTTCATCAAGGTGCCGCTGCCTCGTCTCCCATGTCTGAATCGCCCCCGTCGTCCTCCTCCAACTCAACATCGGAATCCTCGCAACGTGTCTCCTCATCGTTGGGGACGTGCGTCATCCACGGGCTCCACAAAAAAGCTGGGCCCACCGATGAGCCTGGCGTTTTCACCAAAGGGGTAATCTAGGTCCGAGCTGCCACAGCTCATCCTCTGTACGCTGTCCTCCCGCCTATGCGCAGCTGGAGCATGTCTGCATCCCGAACATCACAGGCTGTATCACGATCATCCAGAGCATGTCGCTCGGCTAGTGTAAGGATTGGCCGTGGTGGTGTCGGGTGCCCAGTTTTGTGACGTCCACGGCACGCCTCTCCATCTGCAGGATATAATCCAGGGCCTGTTCCTCAATATCCAGGCCCGTCAGGAACGTGGTCAGCAAACCACCAAGCCCGTACTTTGTGCCGCCAGTGCAGCGGGCCCTCTTTGTGGCGGATATGATCACCGCCCCAACATTGATCTCCGGCCCTTTCATCGGGGCATACACCCAGCTGTAGCGATCTCAGGTGACATCTGTCATGTGCACCCCGAAATCAAGCAGGAACACACTATTTTCAGCCATATTCTTGCTTCCCTGTTCATCTGTGGGCGAGCGGTATGCGATGGTAGCCCATCTCCGCATGCGCTCCAGTGTGTCCCGAGCGGAGCTCCACACAGAGTGCATGATATCCGCATATGGTGGAGTAATATTCCACTACCGGGTACATGGGCGTCTGTGTTCTGCGCCCCCAAGATGGCATTCAGGTGATGGGGCTCAAGAGTGACAATTTGGCCCTTATTTTGATGGTGTGACTGCGGAGCGTCGGGTTCAATTCGTGAACTCCCCGAATTAAGTGCAGATTGCACTCCTTGGGCTCTTCAAAGATGACTCTCAGCCAGGCCTTAATCCGGTGGACATTGAGGGAACTCCTGTGCTAACAGCTCCTTGCAATGTGCTCCTCAGAAGTACTTGTTCTCCTTATGCTTCGTATACCATTTATTCCCTTCCTCGATTACCCATGGGTCCCATATTAGCGGCGTTGGCGCGCGGAACAGTGGCTGCTGAATTTCTTGTTCCCAGTAGAGTCTCTTTCTGCCGGCGCCCGATGTAGATGCGCGCACTGCTGTCTTGCTGCTCGACATCGTTCCTGTCAAATGACGGACAGTCCCGATGTTAGTCAAATTTAAAATTAGCTTTTGACGAAGGTTGGGTTAGGCTAGGCCACCCCACACTTAGTCTTTAGCCACAATTATAGCATAGCGACAAGACATGTATTTCTAATTTACATAAAATAAAAAACAAACGAAAATACAAACAACATGCCTTGTGCATTCGAGCATTCGACGCGTAAGTTCTTTTGTACTACTCAGGCTTCGTACAACTAATCACAACATTACCATCGATCACATTTTGATACGAGCGCAGCAAGGAAAAGAAAAGAAAAAGCTATTTATCTACACAAACCTACCAATTCACCCATTTCTTGCATATTACAATTCCTACCCGAAAATCATTCCGGTCTTTCAGCATGTGCAGTTAGCACAACCAACTCATCTCACCTTGCCACAACCCAAATAATAATTTCACAATTCGACTAGATTTTTCCCCTTTTCATATTCAAATTCAAGCCCTAGGTACAATTTTACAAAAAATTGATCAAGCTAATGTATTTATCGGTTCATACAATCGTGATATTAGAACATCCAATCAACAATAACTTGAATGAATTTAAGCTCAATTTCTACATAGGGTAAGCTTTACTCATCTCATGCTTTAAAATCGAAAAATTCGACTAAAATTGAGATAGAGTTGAAGAACATACCTTGAATTTGATGAACGGAAGAAAGCTTGACGAAATTATGTGCCTAGGTCCGTGGCATGTTGAGGAGGGATTTTTTAGGGGGTTTTGTCACGGAGGATGAGAAATGAGGAAAAATGAGGAAATCGGGGTTAAAAGTGGGGGTTTTGTGGTACCCGGTGACCCAGTGTGACCCGGCCTGCGAATAACACCTCAACGTGTCACAGAGGGTAACGCGGAGCACCCCCTCCGTGACACGGAGCCATCGCGCGAGCATTGGAATTTGTAAAAATTCCAGAATTGCACTAAGCATGTCACGGAGGGTAGCAGGAAGTCCTCCTCCCGTGACACGGAGCCGGCCGCGTGGGCTCAGCTGTTTGCCACTTTTCAATTTTTTTCTTACCTCATTTTCTCCTTTGCGATCACTTGCATTTGCCCTCAGATCAACACAGAAATTTATTTTACAACAAGAAATCGGTTAGAATCCCAAGGTTTGAAAAACACAACACAATATATTTTTTTTTATGTTTACATTTTTTTATATATATACTTTTTTTCTTTTTTTTTTCTTTTTCTTTTTAACTATCTGTACATTTACAATACAATAAATTCACCGGAGTGCCTCCGTGCGGCGCTGGTTTACCATCCACGGCTCGACGTCCTTTACGCTCATTCCGCCCCTAGGAGTGACGAGGCGTTTTCTCACGATGCGTCCTCACCTGTCAAGCTTACCCATGTCGGGGTTTTTCCACTATCTGTGTCTCGCATACTGAACAACATCAGTTTGCTCAAAGCACGTTGTGCCGAGAGTTCATTGCAATGGGAGCTTGGTGGCCTTGTACACCGCCAGACACCTCCACCTTGTCGTGTGCTCGCTTAGTTAGCTCCTATTGTTTACATCTATCGGCCTTTCCCGGTCGCCAGAAAGGGCGTCCCAAAATAAATGGGACTTCCACGTACGGGCGAAGTCTGACACAACGAAGTCTCGGGAAGATAAGGAGCCGACTTGCACCCGGCATGTCCTCCCACAATACCATTTGGTCTTGCCAGGCGATCCGCATTTGCAAGATCACTGTTGTTGGTCTAGGATTCCCTAGCCCCCAACTTCTTGAATACCGAGTTGGCATCAAGTTAATGCTCGGCTCCCAAATCACATAATGCACGAGCTCGGATATACCCAATAGTAATGTTGTATTGTAAAGCTCCCGGGTCCTTGAGCTTTGTGGGCAATCTGATTACGTATTCGGAAGTGCACTCCTCCCGTAAGAGCCACCGTGGCATACTCGGTCAATCTGCTTTTGTTCGCCACGATGTCCTTTATGTACTGACTACTTGGCCTCCACACCAAAACATTAACAAGAGGTAAGTTAATGTGTACACAATTTAAGCACCTCCATGACCTTTTTGAAACACGCCTCCTCCTTGTGTTTCTTTAATCGTTGAGGAATGGGGTGGAGGTCTTTACAGTTCGGCATCCTTTTTCTTCCCTCTCATCACTTTGCTCCCTCTCCCCTTTAACACTCCCATTTGTTGAGGTGGTCTTTTCCACAGTTCCCTTATCTTTAAGAATTTGCAACCCACTCCTTGTGATCACTACATTCACACAGCAGGGTTGGGAGTCCCAGTCGCTAGGAATTCTCCTCTAGGCTGGTGTTTTGGGCTCCCGACAAATTGCCCAAACTAGTACTCCGAGCGCCTTTGTAGCCTAGCGGTTGTTCTTAACATCGGCTGCCAATTCCCCAACATAGTCGGCCTGCAATTGAGCTTGATTTAGCTATCATAGTCTTGAACATCTCCTCAATCTTTGGAGTGATGGTGGCGGAGGAGGAGCATTGTTGTTTAAATGTGCGACTGATAATTCTGCTTCCCTCCTTGATTCCTTTAGACCACATGACTCGAACTGTTTTGCCCACATTAGTTGTTGCTACCCCAAGAGAAATTCGGGTGAACCTCCAGTTAGAATTGTAGGCACATTTACCATACCGTTGGTGATTATTCCTTTGTGCATTACAGCAAAAGTTCACAGTCGGGGATTTGCTCCACAACACTCAGGTATTTGGTGTTCATTACTCCCGCACTTCACACCAAATCTGCTGTGCATTCTTTGGGGCTTGAGCCAGTTCATGCTATATTGCGGTAGGGTGTTGAGTTGATTACGCAGCGCGGCTATGCATGCGGCGATAGGCACATGAAACCATCCAATTATAAGACTCAGTGCTTTCCTTGCTCCTCCTTGAAGTCACATTCTCGGATTACCACCATGAAATATGATTTAACAAAGTATACGACTCCTCATAAGTCTTTTCTAATGCTTGTCCCCCATTTGCTGAGTCCAGCCAAAAAATTTTATGTTGGATTTAAACCCTCTATAAAAGTGTGCACCAGCACATCATTGGATTGGTGGTGATGAGGACAATCCCGCAACAGTGATTTAAATCTCTCCCAAGCTTGATATAGATTCTCCCCTTCTCTTTGTTTAAAACTTAGAATTTGAATTCAATAATTTCTTCATTTTACGGATGGAAAACTGGGATCAAGAACTTCTTTATAAGATCATCCCACGTGGTGATGGAATTGGGTGGCTCAGCTTTCAACCACCTTTCGGCTTCTCCCAAAAGTGAAAATGGGAACAATGTAAGCCTGACATAATCTGTTGACACTCCATTGAGATGTAAGTGTACTTATCTCCAAAAAATTTTGAAGATGTTGTTGTGGATCCTCGTGAGGGAGACTGTGAACTGCCCGCTTGTGTGCAGCAATTGGACCATGTTCTGTGCAAACAAGACCTACCCTCCTGGCTCAGGTTTGCGAATCTAGATGTGTCATTGCTAGCATGTGGGATTGCCACATGGCGAGCAGCCCTGGCTATTTCACTGGGCACTAACCTTTGCAGCACAAGTGGTGGATTACGCTGGTTCCTCCAGGATTGTTTGTCTGAGCAACTGCAGCTTTCTCTCTAGAGCTTCTATCTAGGTGGCGATGGAATTGTCTTTCTGGCTCTAAGGATGGCTCCACCGGCTCTTTGTCCTTACCCGGTGTTCAACGAAATTTAATATCTTCAAAATATAGGCTAAGACCAAGTTGTCAACACTAATATAAAGAAATAGCAAACAAACACTTTAAGAAAAATTCGCAATTGCCAGTCCCCGGCAACGGCGCGCAAAGCTTGTTCGGCTGTCTGGATGACTACACGCCCAAGTGCACGTGGTCGAACAAATTGGCCAAGTAGCTCAAATGGTAAGTATCGATCCCACGGGGGCTGGACTACGGGGCCGTACTTAAGTGTCAATTAGCGTAACTCTACAGAAATGCAGACAACAATGTTAAAGAAAAGTTTTTATATTTTGTTATCTAAATTTATGCTAAGTCAAAATGAATATAAGTGAGTCGAACTATGAATGTGAGCATCTTTGAGGCTAAAAACGAACATGTAGAGAAATTAATATCGATACAAGTTGGTTAATCTTTTCTCCAGTTGCTAATTGAACTTATGCCTAGATTAAAACTCTCCGTATTTAACCCAACTTAAGAATCGCAAACCTTCCCTACATTTACGTGATGAAAGCAATTCTGTTCAAGCCATACAAAACCAATTCCATAATTGACTAATTCGACTTTCGAATTTATATTTCTATCCTGAAGGTAAATCAATTCTCAATTTTCCCAAACTAAGAAAAGATCATATCCCTATTAATTCACAACTTTCCAATTTTCGTGCTCTCTCAGTGAAACCGAGACTTTTAGATTTACATCAGCATTAGCCAAACATTAATGTGCATTAGGAACAAGAATTAATAGAACAACCATGGAAGAAAAGATGAAAAAACCAAATGATCAACAATCACATTTCAATACAATTGTTCTTAACCTCAGCAAGTGAAATTAGCCACTCATTTGTGGATTAAACATCATTAAATAGTGTAAATCATACAAACAATTGAAAGAAAGGAAGAGGATGAGAAACCTTAAGATTTTCGTCCCCTCAGCACTTTTGTAACCCGTTCTTGCTCCACTAAGTCCGAATAATTAAAAAATGAACCTAAGTGTTCTTTTATACTGGTGGGAATTTTTCCCGAATAACAAGCAACGTGTCACGAAGTGCATCGCGGAGCACTACCTCAGTGACACGGAGTTGCAAGCCTTGAGCTCTGCAGATTTTTGTAGTCCAGGTATTTATCCCCAACGTGGCACGACATGCAGCGCGTGCTTGCCCAACGTGACACGGTATGAACTGCACATGCTGGAATGCCAGTTTGATGACCCAGGTCGTGCCTGCGGCTGCGGCAGCGGACTGCGGAATTGTTGCCAATTTAATCCTCGGACGGGAATGCATCCGCGATGTGCGGCGTGACACGCGGCTCCATCATGGAGCCTCTTTATTCCTTGCTTTCCTTGGCCATTTCCTTGCTCGCTGAGTCCATTTCCGATTCATCCCAACATGCATCTTAGCTTCATAAGTACATTTTCACCTAAAAACAACGCTAATCATGTTGGTTAGTATAAATTCACACTTTCCTACAATTTACATGAGAATGTACAAACATTAGATAAACAAGGCAAAACGACACATTTGGTATCACTTGGGCATATAAATATGCCCAAGATCACCTCACGATACCGGCGAAAACTATAGCTATACATGCTTGGCCTCTTGGCCTCTATCTCCCTCAGATGCACCACCTCCATCGCTAGTGCAAGACAATCCAAGGAAAATCCATACCTGATGGGCATGACTGTTCTGCAATCACTTGTCTAGATAGTCCGCCACCCATGAACAAACACCCCGCTCACTCAAGCCCTTTAATCAACCACTAACTACGTACTTTGTGGATAGTGAACTCTAGGGCATATTCTTTCACTATCATCTTTCCCTTTTTTTGGATTCACAAAATCTACCGCCTTCATCTCCCTCCATTCACGAGGGGAAGAACCGATCTAGGAAAGCGACATGAAACTCATCCCAGCGTAGGGCTGCTCAGAGGCGCACACTATCCTTTCACTATTTGAACCAAATGTGTGAGACCCCCTTCAAGCGATATGAGGCCAAATCAGCACATTTCCTCTCCGATCACCCCCATGACCTGGGTGATCTACAGAATCGTCAATAAACTCATGTGGATCCTCGTCCTCCTTTGACCCAAGAAACTCTGGGTAAGGTTTCATCCTTAGGAAATCTCGACTCGTCTTTTGCCCGCATTCCAGATTCTGCGAACATTTGCTACTACACATTGGTTGACACGGGTGGTCAAGGCACGTGCTAGCATCGAATGGCTGCCTGAATTCAGCATGGGCAACCGGCTCCGGGGCATGGTGCTCATGGGCTGGGTGGGGCTTGTTGGTGCCCATCGCCATTTCCATTCTCTGGCCATTTCCGTTTTCATTTCTTATCTTTTGTTAACTATGTGGGGAGGCATGATTACGCAATCGCGAATAGCATGAGTTAGAAGGATAAAGATACATTCACACATACGGCATAGATCATGAAAGAAGGGAACATTTACCAACGTCTCGTAGCCTCTTCGTCATAAGTGTGGCGCGCTACCCAAAGAAAAGACTCTACTTAACCCATTTTTAGACATCATGGACACTTGAAACCCTATTGCTTGATACTAAGTTTGTCTAGCCGAACATAGGCAGGAGCGAGACAGGGACAAGGAGCCTGAGAGACTCAAAGTTGACCCATGGGTGGGCATACATCTATCTCAGTAATAAAAGTAAAATATCCGACATAATAGCCACCAGCGGAAGTCTGAACACACATAACATTTGAAAAATGAGTCTAAGCTGATTATACACTATCTTTGAAGGCACCCGCTCTTTCAAGGGGATTAGGCATGTCAAGCCCTGTTAAGGTCACAGGAAAAATCCATCTGCCAGTCCCCACGAGGCACTCCACAAGTCATGTGGTTGAAAATGACTTGTGGTGCCAAGTCGTGGAGTGCTGCCAGACTTTATAAAAATCCCTCAGATGCATGATTGACTATTGATTAAGTTTGGACTAATGCAAATGTTACGACATGGGAGCATTCTGAAAAACTCTAATTTTGATGAGTTGATGGGACCAAGACCCCAACTAACTCTCTAAATTAGAAACTGAAAATACAAATATAACTGTGTGGAGTAGTCCTCAGGGGATGAGGACTCACCACTAAAGTTGGATGCTAACTTCAGGAACGAGCTAGTGACATTTTGTAAAGTCTAAAGATCGAACTGTATCATAAAATGATATAGCATAGAGTATGCAGAGTCAGTACATGGAATGTACCGAGTATGCAAGAAAGTAAAACTTCTTAAATAAGTAAAATCATTTAAACAATGCATAATATAAAACATAATCAAGATAGAATGCGAGAGTAGGGCATACTATTTTGGAAATCATGATCGAACATAACTAAACATCATAAGCATTGAATGACCCAAAACTGGGGCTTCGATAATCGTAAGTAAAACTGAACATTAGGTCAAACCTGCTTTAGAACATATATATATATATATATATATATCATTAATGATAAAGCTTAGCCATAACTGAAATCGCGAGGGAACAATGGGAGACTGGTCGTATAAGCAGCATTACCACGATAGAGCTTACGTGGTCCCCTATCACACTCAAGTGGGTAGAGCGAGTCTAAAGCCTTGCCAAGGCTAAATGCGCTACCATGATATCAATATCAAGTTGAAGGCTCCTTGGGACAGGAAAGCTCACAAAGAGGTCCCAAAATAATGCAGTCATACCTATGTTGGCGCGTAGTTACGAGGCATAGGGTTGGTGACCCTTAGCCTACTCGGTGCTGGAGCACTTTCTCCCAAAAACATGCATATGATCTCCATCATTTTCAACAAGCTGACCATCACCTAGTGGCAAGCTGAATAATATACATATAAAATATGAAATCATACATGAGGAGTCTTGGCTCAAACCATACCACAAAAATTTGAACATAATTGGGGTTTTGACTCCCAAAACCATGTGGTAGCTAATTCATGAGATCCAAAATTCATACCTGAACATATGGGTTTGCCCAATACACCAACATGCTTGAAAATACTTGATTCATTTTAAAACATGATTATAGACATGGGTAACTTGAAAACATAGTTTTCCTCATAAATACTTCATCATAATTGAACATACATCATAAAATCTCTTTAGTAGACTTCTGTGGATGGGCATTATAATTTATAAACTTAGAAAATACAATTTATAATTGTATTGGCTTTCCCATGAATCATAATTCAATAATAGAAACATACTTAGATCAGACCCATGCAGAAACTTAGGAAATCCATGCATTGGATTTCAAACCCCATGGGATCAACATATAGGTTTCGATTGAGAGTTGACTTGGTGTGAAAAAACTCACCAATTCATAACATACATTACACGAGAGAATGGAAGTTCTACAACTTCTCTAATTTCCCAAGGAAGAATTCATGAAAAACTTGAAGGAATTAAGCTTAATCACCTCTCTAGACTTCTAAGTTTGCATGCATGAATAGGAATAGTTTAGAATGAACTTATTCCTCGTAATACTCACTATTTATAGCTTAAAACAACATAGTTTAGGCCTCGGGATCATAAAAATTACGGATAAGCCCTTATTAAATTTTGCAGAGGAAAATAGACTGCCAGTCCCAATGAGGACTGGATGAGTCATTACCTCTGACCATGAGTCATCTTTCGGTCGTAGTACCTTTGCAAAGCTTCACCTGGAACTCACCACGGGAAACATCATGAATCCTTCTTGGTGACGCAAACAATGAATGCCGCCATTAACTCCACTGCCCAAAAACATGCCTGCGCTCACCACAGGGCACCACGACTCATGGTGCACCTGACGAGTTGCGGTGATCCACTCGTTAAGTGCCACGCCCATTCCTCCTACACAGACCTCATCCCATGACCACGACTAACTCAATGAGTCATGGCAAAAATAGAAATTTCAACTCAGTCATACACCTTGACATTGCCCGCAAGTGTACGGGTCGTACCAAATAATATAGTGGCTCTTTTTAGAGAACCGGATTATCGAACGAAATTTGGACCCATTCCTCTAACTATCCATTTATAGCGTGAATCTTAAATACCTAAAGTGTTGGTTATAGACATTTTCGGTTGAAGAGTATTTAAGTCTAAGTTTGGGTCAACGAAATATTCTGAAAGTGCCTTAGGAGCAACATAGGGTTAAAACTGATTAATCATGCGATAATAAGATTTGCAATGGCAGCGAGCATGGAACTACAATTGTTATTTCACATAACTGGAATTGCATGTTCATGGTCTTTTGAGCCTCTAAACTCGACAATCTAGCCTCACTGCATCATTGTGACGAGTTTATTTTCTAGTAGCGGGCAATCATTATGTTGTGGTTTACGGGGAAATGATTAAGGACTTTCGTACGTCTAACCATTTAACGCAACTCAGCCCTTTACTTAGCAGTGGTGATGTGACATCAAGTTGGTCTTTCATAACCCCCGTGTGTCAACCAAGCAAGGTGTTAGGTATATTTCTATCTTCAAACGGAACCTCCGAGATTACTTCATGCTCCCCCACATTCTCGCTAATCGACCTAGGTAATGCCTTCTCAAGCTATTTCCCAAGCTAACAATATGCTTTTATGGTGATCAATCCATAAAAACAACCAACAAGAAGCAGATACAAAGCGGAAACAACGAAGCTCAAGCTAACTCAATTCCAAAACAATATCCTTAGAATTACAATCATAATTCATGTCTTCAACCCTAGAGGAAGGGTTCTTGCCATTCATGTTAGTAAAATACGTTAATCTCTAATCTACTATTAATCTACTTCTACACTACTTACATGGGTGTAGATGAGAAGGGAATTTGATAAACCCTAGATGAGTTCTCCCACTTCTCCCTTCACTCCTATGCGGTTTTTCTGAATAAAATCGTGACCCAAATGAAAATAAGAGCTAAAAGGGTCCTATTTATAGTAAATGGAGAACCTGCATAATTTGGCTTTGTCGTGGAACTGACTCCGTGTCCTGGAGTGTATCGCGGAGCATTGCCTCCGTGACACAGGAGGCATCGCTGGCTCCACTTGGAAATCAACCCAAAAATCACTTCGAGAACCTTGCATGACTAGCAGTAGCACGCTGTTTGGGAAGCGCGTCACACCATCTTGGTCGTGGACCCCTCATGCCGTGGCCGTTGCCACGACGCATGAGGGCTATTTTAGAGCAACTTGCCTGCCGTGGCACTTGCCCGACGCGCGGTGGGGCTGTTTTAGGCCTCCTCTTTGCCCGGCGTTCGTGTTGATTCCTTCTCAAAGCCTCTACTTCACCAATTCTTGGGAATTAGCTCCTCAAAATCATTGAAAACCTACAAAACAAAGCTAATCATGTTGGTTAGCACATATCTTCACTTTTATATAAAAATCACATGAAAATGTATCAAATAGCTTAGACAACACGACTAATTTAAGCTATAAAGCGTATCCACAGGGACCTATATTATTTCCCGTGATGCAACTACACTTAAAGCCTTGTTCGTCCTCGAACAACCTTTTACATTTCATGCATATGGAGAATTTCACATAACTAACTTAGCAAGATGATTCAAGCTACGGCTATAATGATTTCGTAAGACACAAGTTAAAAATAGAACAATCTATGAAATACAACTATGTTAAGACTTCTTAACCTCAAGAATCGACTCTCAATCTTAGCAAACTCATGTCAATCAACTGATTAAAAAAATCCCACAAGAATTATATCCTTCATTAAACATGCATAAAAACTTCAGCGTGCCCGCAGGGTGTACGGGTCGTGCAAGTAATATAGTGGCTCTTTTAAGGAACCGGAATGTCGAACCCACAGGGACTGGACCCATTCCTCTAACTACCCGTTTCTAGTGTGATCTTAAATATCTAAAGTGTTTGGTGATAGACATTTTCGTTTGAGTATTTAAGTCTAAGTGTGGGTCAACGAATATTCTGAAAGTGCCTTCGGAGCAACATAGGGTTAAAACCGTTAGTCATGCGATAATAAGATTTTCAATGGAACGAGCATGGAACTACCAATTGTTATTCCATAATTAGAATTGCATGTTCATGGTCTTTAGACCTCCCAAACACGACAATCTAGCCTCAGTGCATCATTGTGAGCGGGGTTTAATTTTCTAGTCGCGGGCAATCAATTATGTTGTGGTTTTACGGGAAATGATTAAGGACTTTCGTACGTCTAACCATTTAACGCAACTCGGCCCGCACACCTACTTCTTGAGTGGTGATGTGACATCCCAAGTTGGTCTTTCACTTAACTTGGGTGTGTCAACCAAGCAAGGTGTTAGGTATATTTCTATCCAAACACGAACCTCTCCCGAGATTACTTCACATGCTCCCCACATTCTCATGTCGACCTAGAGTAATGCCTTCTCAAGCTATTTCCCAAGCTAATATGCTTTTATGGTGATCAATCATAAAGGCAACCAACAAAGCAGAATGCAAGACGGAAACAACAATCAATAACTCAATTCAAAACAATATCCTTAAGAATTACAATCACCAATTCATGGCTTCAACCTAGAGGAAGGGTTCTTTTGCCATTCATGTTAGTAAAACTACGTTAATCTACTCTAATCTACTATTAATCTACTTCTACCTTACATGAGATTGGTAGATGAGAAGGGAATTTGATAAACCCTAGATGAGTTCTCCCCCTTCTCCCTTCACTCCTATGCAGTTTTTCTGAATAAAATCGTGACCCAAATGAAAATAAGAGCTAAGGGTCCTATTTATAGTAAATGGAGAACGTGCATAATTTGGCTGTCGTGGAACGGCTCCGTGTGCGGAGTGTATCGCGGAGCATTGCCTCCGTGACACGGAGGCATCGCACTCACTGGAAATCAACCCAAAATCGGCTTCGGCGGGAGCATGCCGCGATAGCAGCGTGGCCGCTGCTTAGGCAGCGCGTCACACCATCTTGGTCGTGGACCCCTCATGTCGTGACACCGTTGCCAACGCGCATGGGGGCTGTTTTAAACAACCTGCCTGCCGTGGCACTTGCCGACGCGCCGGTGGGCTGTTTTGGGCCTCCTCTTTGCCGGCGTTCGCGTGTTGATTCCTTCTCCAAGCCTCTACTTCACCAATTCATGAATTAGCTCCTCGAAAGTCATCAAAAACCTACAAAACAAAGGCTAATCATGTTGGATTAGCACATATCTTCACTTTTATATAAAATCCTGTGAAAATGTATCAAATAGCTTAGACAACATAATTTAGCTATAAGCGTATCAGGACCTATGTTATTTCCCGTGATCACAACTACACTTAAAGCCTTGTTCGTCCTCGGGCAACCTTTTACATTTCATGCATATGGAGAATTTCCACGCTAACTTAGCAAGATGATTCAAGCTACGGCTATAATGATTTCGTAAGACATAAGTTAAAAATAGAACATGCTATGAAATACAACTATGTTAAGACTTCACTTAACCTCAAGAATCGACTCTCAATGTTAGCAAACTCATGTCAATCAGCGATTAAAAAAATCCCACAAGAATTATATCCTTCATTAAACATACGCCAAAAACTTGACGTGCCCACAAGTGTGCAGGTCGTGCAAATAATATAGGTAGCTCTTTTTAAGAACCGGAATGTCGAAACCCACGGGGTAGGACCCATTCCTCTAACTACCCAGTTCTAGTGTGATCTTAAATATCTAAAGTGTTGGTGATAGACATTTTCGTTTGGAGAGTATTTAAGTCTAAGTGTGGGTCAACGAAATATTCTGAAAGTGCCTTAGGAGCAACATAGGGTTAAAACCGATTAGTCATGCGATAATAAGATTTTCAATGGAGCGAGCATGGAACTACAATTGTTATTTCACATAACTGGAATTGCATGTTCATGGTCTTTCGAGCCTCTTAACACGGCAATCTAGCCTCACTGCATCATTGGCGGAGTTTAATTTTTCTAGTCGCGGGCAATCAATTATGTTGTGGTTTGCGGAAATGATTAGGGACCGTACGTCTAACCATTTAACGCAGCTCACCAGCACCTACTTCTTGGTGGTGATGTGACATCCCAAGTTGGTCTTTCCTTAACCCCCGTGTGTCAACCAAGCAAGGTGGTAGAATTATATTTCTATCCAAACACGGAACCTCTCCCGAGATACTTCATACTCCCCACATTCTCATCGACCTAGGTAGCCTTCTCAAGCTATTTCCAAGCTAACAAATATTCTTTTATGGTGATCAATCATAAAAACAACCAACAAAGCAGAATGCAAGACGGAAACAACAATCAATAACTCAATTCCAAAAAACAAATCGTAAAATTACAATCATAATTCATGGCTTCAACCTTAGAGGAAGGGTTCTTGCCATTCATGTTAGTAAAACTACGTTAATCTACTCATAATCTACTATTAATCTACTTCTACACATACTTACATAGGGTGGTAGATGAGAAATTTGACAAACGCTAGCTGAGTTCTCCCACTTCTCTCGCTACTCCTATACAGTTTTGAATAAAATCGTGACCCAAATGAAAATAAGAGCTAAGGGTCCTATTCCATAGTAAATGGAGAACGTGCATAATTTGGCACTGTCGTGGGAACGCTCCGTGTCACGGAGTGTATCGCGAACATTACTCATGAAACACGAGGCATCGCGAAAACTCCTTTGGAAATCAGCCGAAAATCGGCTTCGGCGGGCAGCGATAGCAACGTGGCACGCTGCTTGAGCAGCGGCGTCACACCGGCTTAGTCGTGGAGCACTCATGCCGTGGCACGTTGCCAACGCATGGGGGCTGTTTTAGGCAGCCTGCTGCCGTGGCACTGCGGCGCGGGTGGGCTGTTTGGGCCTCCTCTTTGCCGGCGTTCGAGTGTTGATTCCTTCTCCAAGCCTTACTTCACCAATTTATTAATTAGCTCCTCGAAAGTCATCAAAACCTACAAAACAAAGGCTAATCATGTTGGTTGGCACATATCTTCCACTTTTATAAATCACATGAAAATGTATCAAATAGCTTAGACAACACGACTAATTTAGCTATAAAGCGTATCCACGGGACCTATGTTATTTCCCGTGATCACTCCTCCTACGAGTCATAGCGACTGCGTGGTCAACTGAGGGTCATAGGACGACTGGGTTCTGACGGCACAGTGCGAAAATCTATTTTCTCTATTTCAACTCCCGGATCTGATCTTAGGGTTTCCGAGGTATAGCAATATGTAACTCTTGACCTTCACGTGTTGGACATGTTCCCTAGAGCAACATCTATGGCACGCATATGGCAGCGATTGTCTCAACCTATATTCCACGGATTTTCAATTCACAAACAGTCATAGTCATCAGCTTAAAATCTAATGGATACTCCGACTTCCCGAAGAGCAACCCAACAAGCGCAATGTGCAAATGACCAATAAACAATCACTCAACAATTTACCTTAAGTGGGGATTACCCCATCTATCATCGAGAAACATGGAGCTACCGGTTATACTACTACCAAAAAGTATACTTGTCACTCATATTCAATAACCAAGTTCTCATCATATATTTTTGAACTACTCATCAGAATCACAAAGCATAATGAAACAACAATTGAAACCCAACACATACTACAATCACAAACTCAAAGTAATTATGATTTGCCCTTAAAAATGATGTCACCCAATCTATTACAGGGCCAAATCATGCATTACTAATGAGTAGGATACTCGAACTTCGCCACAACTAAAATATCATGGCATTATATGGAACTCTAACACAAAAGATCATATGAAGCAATAATCCCCCATAAATTTCCAATTTCAAATCGACCCAAAGCACCCCAAAATTAAATTTTAAACAAACCGATGAAGCACCAATGGGGAAATTACAACTCTGTTCTTGAATCTATTATCAAGAAACATGCATAGGATGATTTAATTAAAATAGCATAACACAAGCGAGTCTGAAGAAGTGGGTGGTGAAAATTTAAGCTTGGAAAAGTTTTAGTCTCAAACAATGGCTGCGCCGCGGTGGTGCGGTGGTGAGGAATAAAGAAAAAGTGGAGATTGATTTGTGGAGTGTAGAAATTTATAAAGTGTGAGTGGAGAGTAAATGGAGATAAAAATGTTGAAAAATAGTGGAAAAGTCGGGGTTAGAGGGGTTTGGGAGATGAAGGGTCGCGGATCAAAGCGAGATCGAATGCGGTCAAATGGATCAGTAGAACATTTTAAAATCTCTTACTTGTGCTCGCACCAGCATATGCGGCTAAAAGTGATGACCTATGACACGCATATGAAGCATAGGTGGGGCTTTATTTTAGTGCACTACTTTGGACCTGCGTTGCACATGCATGTTGCAAGTACGTATACGCATCTTGCGAGATGATGCGCAAGTACAACTTTGAACATTTTCTTCCATGTATTCTAGCAGAGGAATGTGCTACACCTGCATGCTGCAGGTAGCTTACGTTTCACACGTCAACACAAGTGCCTTGTTTTGGCATCTTCTTACTTGGCATTCACAGAAACAGCAAAAACGAAAAGTAAAGTAAAAAAAAAATGAAAAATGCTTGTGTTGCCTCCCAAGAAGTGCTTGATTTAACATCTGGTTTGATGATGTTACCTTAATGATCAACAATGATCCGGGGTTCTAACCTCCTCATATGGGACGTCAACCAAGCTTGTCCCTATGTCAATCTTGCTACAACTCGACATTCATCAGAACTTCATTTGTTTCATACATTGGCCCGGCCTCATCACTTTGCCAACTCAAACTTGAGTGCTCCCAACTCAACATCCACTAATGCTCGGCTGGTGGATAGAATGGGCGCCTAAGATGATAGGCACCTCAAGGTTTATGTCATAATCCAACACAATAAAATTTCTTGGGAGGATGAATTTGTCAACTTTAACCAACGAGATAAGAGTATCCCATCAGTGTCGATTGATCTATCCGCCATGAGCAACCTCACTGGTGTAGGCTTAGGATCTCCCAAACTTCTTAAATATCACAAGGGCATCAAGTTGATTCTTGCCCCCTAGGTCACATAAGTCCTTGTTAACGAGATACACCCAAATGGTGCATGGAATGAGTGAGGCAGAGTCTTCCTCTTCGGAGCCATGTTTGCTTTCCATGATTGTGTTGTTGTAATGATGTGACACCTCCACCATGCCCACATAAACCGTTTTCTTCTTCATCAACTCCTTCATGAATTTAGCATACCCCAACATTTACAACAATGCATCCATCAATGGGATGTTCATGAACAATTTACTAAAGAAATCAATGAACTTCTTGAATTGATTGTCTTCCTCCTTCATCAATCATTAGGGGTAAGGAGCCGGGCATAGGCATCGATCCTTTAGCAGATTTAGCCCTCCTTTACTCACATCATCTATCACAACTTGAGGAGGAGTATCAACCTCTCAAAATCATCCACTATCTCCTCATCATCAGCGCCATGGGTGCGCTCGACACCATCCCATCCTTCAACTTCTCATTACTCTTCTCTTTACCAACAACCTCATTAGACTTATCACTCATATTCTCAAGTATTCTCCCACTTCACAAAGCAATTTTCATACAATGGTCATCATTCTTTGGATTTTGGAAGAGTGTCAAAGGAAGTGTACCTTTCATACGAGGATTTATTTGAGTTGAAAGGTGGTTCATTTAGGCCTCAAGAGCTTGATCGATGTTGAATAGGAACTCACTTGGATTTGAGAAAGGTTAGATACCTTACCCTTCAACTCTTTAATCCTATTATCGGTCAATTCAACCCTTTTCAATACCCGAGCCAACATGTCCTCGGTCTTTGAGCTAGTAGGGTCATTAACACCTATTTGCACTAGAGCAACATCAGCCTTAGGGGGAGGGAGGTATGGATTTGAGATTTGATGATTATCTGTAATCACCTTTTCTCTCACGATCATGATCTCTCCATGGACCCTCTCTATCTCTCCATTGATCTTCACCGTCTCTCCAACCTTGATTCTCATCTCAAGGATGCTAAGGGCCTTGGTTGTTACCTTGGTACCCCAGGCGAGAATCTCCGACTTGGTTCAACTGTATTGACACTCTTCGTAGCCGAACATAGCATATGGATCATCACCCCTACATGAGAGTTGTTTCCTTGAGATCCAATAGCAATCACCTTTGACTCCGGGCCATCATGTGTAGCTAACAACTCCATTTGAGTTATCCTTATTTTCCAAAGTCTCATCCCTTTCTTCCTCCTTCCTCCTTATCTCATTGTCGATAGATTGGAGGTAACACTTTAGGATGCCTGCGGTGTCCCCCAAGCCATTTAGCTCGATTCATTTTGGTCATTCTATCCAAAAGAGGCCTTTGCAAGTCTAAGCATTTGGTCCGCCATTGAACCACCAGCTAGATTGTTTGCGACTTTGTTGATGGAGTCAAGCAATCGGTAGAAACTTAGCAAGAGCACTCCATTCGATAACCCATGATTAGGAGAGCGTGACCACCTTTTTGCTTGAATCTTAACCACACCTTATGTAATAGTTCTCTCAAAGTTGTCCAAAGATAGTGATCTCATCACGCGAATTTGCAACATTTTAGAGGGTGAAAAGAACCGATCTAGGAACACCTCAGTTAGCTCATTCAATGAAGTTATAGATCCCGGAGGAAGCTCCTCCAACCAAGTTGTAGTGTCTCCTATGAGAGAAGGCGGAACAACATAGCCAAATGAGCCTAAAGGCTAATGTTCGTGATATTGAATAGTTGGGAAATTTCAACAAAATTCCTTATGTGCCGGTTGGCATCTTCACCCTTAAAGGTCACCAAGTGTCCCTTAATTTGGATGAGTTGTAGCATGGCGCTAGTAACACAAAACCTGCATTTCCTACCGTTGGAGGTAAGTGGTGCACTAGGCACACCATGAGCTACCGGCACATCCTCAACATCATGAATTTAGTCAGATACTATCGTTATCACTCGCATGGCTTATTCTTTATCCTGTTCATCCAACAAAAATAATAAAACAACGTAAAATAAAACAAGATGCAACACAAATGTGAATCAATAAACAAAAAACGGAAATCAATTTCCAATCCCCGGCAAGCGTTGCCATTTTTAATGTCTAAAACAACTCCTAAGTTAAGAAGGTGTATGGGTGCAGTATCTCCACTTTCCCTACCCTGATATAAGTTAAAATTCTCAAAGTTGAGAGTAAAGTAGTTTGCAATACAAGTACGCAACAAGAATCGGAGTTGAATCCCACAAGGATTGAAGGCTAGATTCACCAAATGTTGTAAATTAGTTCACACAAGCATGCATCATGTATAAACATAAAAGTAAAATTTGGGGAATTGGTTTGAAAAGTTTTGGTGAATGTAAATTTAAACTGGCAGAGGGAAAATGATTGTTGCTAGCAAGATGAGGGACTAGGAGTGTGCATTTGATGGCGCATCAACTTGATAGGTATTAACTAAGAGTTTTAGAGTCCAATTAGTGCATGGATAGCCTTGGTTATGGATACCTCTATGTTTCTCTTAATAAGAATGTGACTACTTTAGGTTTTCTCAAACCCCAAAGCCAAAATCTACTAAACAACTTAAACAATGCTTGAGGGAAGGGTTTAGACTATTTCTAGATCTCCCCCTTTAATGGAGTTTGAATTGTGTAGACTATCTCTAGCTCCAACCCATAGATCAAAAACTCCAATCCTCACAATTGAAGTCTTTCCCAGCTTCACTTTCCTTCCCTCAATAAAAGAAAAGGTAGAGCTTAATTAATATTTGCAACCATTAATTCTCAGATTATAACTTGAAGAAATCAATAGATCCATGCATTCTAATCAAATCTAAGATCAATTAGTCAATACCAAATCAAATCTAAGCATCCATCATTCCACGCCCCTAGAAGAGAAATTAGTTGCTCATAATTAAGTGAAGAGAAATTATTCCGATAGAGAATTTCTCAAAACCAATCATATTAAGCAATTAAGATCACTTTCATCTTAGAAATCTGCAACAATGATCTTTTCACAAAGAAGATGAAGAAAAAAGTATAAAGCTCTACTTTCTCTATCATTATCCCTTCTTTTCAATATTCTCTATGATGTAATGCAATGTCTTCACAAATGGGGTAAAAGTCTGTATGTATTCCTTTCACAGTTTCCAAAATGCTCTTAGAAGCTTCTCAGTACTGCTTGCCTTCTTGGATGATTTTCCCTTCGGAGGCATGACCCTTTGCGTTGGCACCTATGTTCCGCAAATATGGACTTACGCACGTAGGTACATGTAGGCCCAAGTAGTATTCCCTCAAGGCCTCCTTCGTAGCACTTACGTTCCACGGATAACTTGTAGCATGCGGGTCTGGTTCCAACAACTTCCAAATCTTCTGTGTGGCACCTTTAAGCGGGTGCGAGACTTATGGCACACACGTCACCTATTTTCCCTCTGAAGTAGAGTGCGTTAAGTTCAAATACTTCATGTCTTTATTTCAAGCAAATGCCTATACAAAAAGAGAGAAGAAAAGGCATAAAACCTTTTCAATTGCATTAAAATAAAGCATTAACTCATGCTTAAGATCCATATGAGTTTGTAAATTACCAACTTATCAGGCCTTATCGAGGGGGAAGGTCGTTCCCAAAAGTCAATCTCCCTTCGGGAGGAACTCCTAGTAGATCATCTGAGAACACCTCTAGATACTCACAAACAATTGGGATAGACTGAAGAGTCGATATTTTGAACTTGGAGTCCTTAACTCGAACTAAATGATACACACAAACCTTGGAAATTATCTTCCCAACCTTAAGATAGGAGACAAATTGACCTACATGCACTGCTGAACCTCCTTCCACTCTAGGAGTGGTTCACCTGAAAATCAAAATTCTACCATTTGGGTTTACAAAATTGACTGAATCACAACAAGAATACAATCAATCCATGCCAAAGATAACATAAAATTCGGTCATGTCTAGATTACTAGATCAGCTGAGGTGACTTTATGCAAACATACAGCAGGGTAGCTTCTGTATACCCTCCATTCTATAACTGACTCATCAACGGGAGTAGGAATGCAGTAGGGTTTTAAGAGGAATTTCGAGGTATTGCAAATTGATAGCAATATAGAGTGTCACAAAGGTCAATGTGGCCCTTAGATCTAGCAATGCATAAACATCAAGGTGAAAAACTTGTAACATACCTGTAACCACATATAGTGAGCTCTCCTTCTCTTGGCATAATGAAAGTGCATAGAAATGGTTCTAACATTGTTCTCCATTGTACTAGATGATATCTTATTTCTTCAGGGTGGGTGAGTTATTGAACCTCTAATGCCACCCTGTCTAGTTGAAGGATAATCTCTGAGTCTATGACCGGGCTTACCACACCCAAAGCAAGCATCTGAACCACTAGAACTCCCTGGGTAGTTCCTCCCATACTCTTACAAGATAGAAAGTGTGTCCTCTTGGATACACTCACGAGGTCTTAGACCTAGTGCTCTACCCTTATGATCACCTCTAGTCTGTATAGAGACACTAGGCGATGATGGAGCTAGGGTTTGATGATCTCTGATGGGACTATGAACGACGCCCACAACTTTTGTGCTCTCACTGAGAACTCAAAGTTCCTTGTCCGACCCTTTCAGTCTCCCTCTCCTTCTCATTCCAACTTCTCCTCCTTAATCTTCTAGGCATGAATCATGAGTTGAGATATATCCATATCATTGATAAGTATAGCAGTTCTGCACTCCTTAATCACTAAGTCGGGGGCCACTCGATACAAACTTGCTCATGTGAGCCCACGCTCGGTAACCATCTATGAACTTGTAATAACTCGAAGTGCCCAAGACTAGACTCGAAATTTAAAAATGGAAAGTTGGCTGAAATCGGGAATTTTTTTCACAAGAACAGGTCATGGTACGGATTGTTGGTGTCACAACGGCTTCGTTGGGTAGTCCATGGTGAATCTGCCCAGTTCGAGATATGGGAGTAACGAGTCAAAGAAAAACTCGTGGTTTAGGGTAATGAGTAATTGGTTGTGGTCATGGTGAGACTGGTCCTTGGTCAGGAAAATGCGAGTCGTGGAACAACCCGTTGCAGGTAACAACGGGGCATGGTCGACGGTCGTGCAAGGGATTCCTTATTATAGGCGGTGGTGACAACGCGGCCGCAATGAAGTCATTGGAGCTAGCAGCATTTGTCCTGTCCGGTCGTGGTAAGGGATCAGAGACTTGAACAGGGAGTAGCAATGAGTGGTAACGACAGCGGACCGTAGGATATCACGTGGATCGTTATTGTCATCCATTATCCGCCCGACGATTACAAAATTTTCAAGAAATTTATTAAGGGTATTTTTGTTATTTTTAAGTCCTAGGGTCCTAAACTACGTCGTTTAAGGCTCGAAATGTAGTGTTTTATAAGGAGAAAATCTATCCTACGCTCATTCATCCACGCATACAAATTAAAGGAGTTTATAGGTGTCGAAGTTAGATTTTCT
This sequence comes from Datura stramonium, assembly GCA_018107945.1. NCBI lineage: Eukaryota > Viridiplantae > Streptophyta > Magnoliopsida > Solanales > Solanaceae > Datura > Datura stramonium. The sequence goes on along the minus strand of JACEIK010002226.1, from coordinate 69,262 downwards.
TCAAGATTTTCTTCAATCTTTCATTGGGCAATCAAGGAGGGGTAAAATCAGTTCTTCCCCAGGTATGTAGGGTTATGAATGGGTGAATTTATTCACACCCATGCCAAATATCTCTCTAAATCATGAAAATTCATATGTTGATTCTGTGGTTCTAAGCAATGCCTTGAAATTCCTAATTCTCTACATGGGTATGATCTAAATGTGTTTTTACTATTTAACTATTTAAACTAATATAAGTTTATTTTACATTTCATGTTTTAAATTTATAATATTAAAATTTATAAATTAAAATGCTCAATTATGAGAAGTTCATGAAAGTTGAGATTTATGATGAATGTTCAAGTATGATGAGATATTATTGATGAAAAGCGTGTTTCAAGTTATCCATATTTATAATCATGTTTTCAAGTAGATTGAGTATTTTCAAGAATGTTAAAGTATCGGGCAATGCCCATATGTTCAAGTATGATTTATGATTTCCCGAATTAAGTTTACCACATGGTTTTGGAGTGAAGACTCCCAATTATTTTCAGCTTGTGGTATGGTTTGAGCTAAAGCTTCTCATATATAATTTCATATTTGAGATGTATTTGATTATTGAGCTTCGTCAATAGATGATATGGTGACTTCGTCGGAATGAAAATGATGAGCATATGCATGTTTTTTGGGAGTAGGGTCTAGCATCCAGCGAGTAGGTTAGGGTCGATCACCCTATGCCTTGGAAGCATGTGCCAACGTAGGTTATTACTTATATATACTACTTAGGACCTCCTTGTGAGCTATCCCCTACCCCGGTTGGGCCTCCAAGCTTGATAATCGATATCATGGTATCGTCCTTAGCCCTGGAAAGGATTTGGATGGCTCTACCCACTTGAGTGGGATAGTTGGGACCATGTAAGCTCTATCGTGGTATGTATCGGTTATAAGACGAGTCTCACAGTTCTTCCTCATGATTTTAATTATGCATGTACATTACCATGATATATATATATATATATATATATATATATATATATATGTTCTAAAATTATATGTTCTAAAATAGTTTTGACCCAATATTTAGTTTTACTTATGATTATCGAATTTAAGCTTTGGGTCATTCGATTTAGTTATGATGCTATGTTATGTTCAGATCATGATTTGATAAAATAGCATGAAAGCCTTACTCTCATATTCTTGTTTTATTCATGTTGTACATTATGCATGTTTTAAATGATTTTACTTATTTAAGCGGTGTTACTTACATTGCATACTCGGTACATTCCACGTACTGGCCGCATACTCTATGTTGTATCATTTTATGATACAGGCCCCGGTACTCAAACTCAGCCTCATCCTTAGCCATCCTTTCAGAGTTAGCCTCCCACATCTGTTGGTGAGTCCTCATCTCCCGAGGATCATGCTTTATCAGTTTCCTTTATGTATTCAATTTCAGACTTAGAGAGTTAGTTGGGGTATTGTCCCATCAACTCATTAGTATTAAAGGCTTTTCAGACATAATGTAATCAGCTTTAGATTCATGTTTATTTCTGATGTTATTCTTATTTCATACTTCCGCTAAGTTTATCATGTTGATCTTTCGCTTTATTTGATTGAGTTAGATGTATGTTCACGCCATGGGTCGACTTGGAGTCTACTGGGGCTCCTTGTCCCGTGTCTCAATCCGGGCCTATATTCGCATCATGACAAACTTGATACTAGCAAAATAGGTTTGGAGTGTCCTAGGGTGTCTGAAAGTCACATTGAGTAGAGTATTTTTTATGGGTTTGAAGCGCAGCACACTTATGATGAAGAGGCTACCAGACGTTTAGGAAATGTTCCCTTCTTTCGTGATCTATGTCATGCGATGAAATGTCTCCCTATCCTTCTAACTCATGCTATTCGCGATTTCAGAATAATGGCTCTCCGTAGAGTTAACAGTAGGAGGAATGGAAATGGAAACGGCCACGAGGATGGCAACGGAGATGTGCACCAACAAACCCCACCAGTCTAGGAGCACCATGCACCAGAGCCGGTTGCCCATGCTGAATTTGGGGCAGCCATTCAGATGCTAGCACAGGCCTTGACCGCCCAGGTCAACCAGTAGGCAATGGTGCATGTCTCATAGAACAGGAATGAGGCGGCAGCTCGAGTCAGAGATTTCTTGAGGATGAACCCACCAGAGTTTCTTGGGTCCAAAGTGGGCGAGGATCCACATGAGTTTATCGTCGAGATTGTGAAGATCACCCAGGTCATTGGGGTGAATGGAGTAGAGTGTGCTGATTTGGCCTCATACCAGTTGAAGGGGGTCTCACACATTTGGTTTTGACAGTGGAAGGATAGTAGGGCAGCGGGAGCAGGCCCTATCAGTTGGGAGGAGTTTCACATTGCTTTTCTAGATTGGTTCTTCCCTCGTGAGATGAGAGAGTTGAAGGCAGCAAAGTTTGTGAATCTTAAGCAGGGGAAGAGGACGGTGTAGGACTATTCCCTTGAGTTCACTCGTTTGTCAAAATACGCCCCAGAGTTTGTGGTTGATCAGAGGGCGCGAGTGAGAAAGTTTGTTCATGGGGTGGTGGATTATTTAAACAAGAATTACAAAACCTCCATGCTCCATTAGGATATGGATTTTTCTCGGATAGTCTTATAGGCATAGCAGATGGAGGCGGCACATATGAGAGAGAGGGAGGCCAAGAGGCCAGGACGATATTTATAGATTCTCTCAGCCAAGGCCAGGTGGTGGGCACCGACAGCAGACCCACCAGAGATCTTCAGCCCTAGCATCTTCAACGATGAGTATGCCATCCAGACCTAGGCACAACCAGCGAGGATGAGCATCAGGCTCTAGGGGTCAGAGTAGTAGGCCCGCGGATTTCAGTATCCTAGTTTGCAGTAGGTGTGGTCGGGGGCACACGGGTCAGTTCTTGGCACGTACAGGTGCTTGCTTCGAGTGTGGGAAGCTCGGACATATGCTTAGAGCTTTCCCAGCAGCCATACAGGGCCATGATAAGGGCCCAGGCCCAGCTTCCAATTCAGCAGCTCCACCCACTCGCTCAGCCCAACAGGGGGCATCTACTAGCACAGGTGGCGATCAGCGCCAAATAAGTTCTATGCCTTAGCATCTCGCCAGGAGTAGGAGGTCTCCC
>JACEIK010002226.1:12976-24161 GCA_018107945.1 Datura stramonium | reverse complement strand
CTTGAACTTGATAGTTAGCTGAATTGGTCCAGTCCCTGTGGGTTCGACATTCCGATTCTTAAAAAGAGCCACTATATTACTTGCACGACCCGTACACTTGTGGGCACCGGTCATGGGCCAATAGGGCCGAGGATAGCTCACAAGGGAGGTCCCGACGTAATACATATAAGTACAAACCTACATTTTCATGTAGTTCTGAGGAATAGGGTGATCGACCCTTAGCCTTCTTGGTGCTAGACACTACTCTTAAAAACATGCATATGCTCTACATCATTATTCAACGAATCTCAACATCATCTATTGACGAAGTTCAATCATCAAGTACATCTCAAATATTAAATCATGCATATGAGAAGCTTTAACTCAAACCATATCACAAGATGAAATATAATTGGGAGTCTTTGCTCCAAAACCATGTGGTAAGCTTAACTCGGGAAATCATAAATCATATTAGTACATGTGGACATTGCCCAAAGCTTTATCATACTTAGAAATACTCAATTCACATTGAAAACATGATTATAAACATGGGTAGCTTGAAAACATGCTTTTCATCATAATATCTCATCATCATCCTACATTGATCCCAAATCTCATCTTTCATGAACTTTTCATCAGTGGGCTTTTTAATTCATAAAGCTAGAAACATGATTTTTAATTGAAAATATTATAAAACTTGCCCATGCTTCATAATTCAGTGGTAGAACCATATTTAAATCATACCCTTGTAAAGAATTATAAACTTCATGCATTGGGTTAAAACCCCATAGATTAGATATAGAACATTCATAATTTAGTGAGGGATTGGGCATGGGTGTGAAAGGTTCACCCATTCATAACCCTACATACCTATTGGTAGCTGATTCTTACACTTCTTTGAATGCCCAAGAAGAAATTAAAGAGGAATTGAAGAACACTAGCTTGATCACCCTCTCTAACCTTTCTACCTTGCATGCATGAATGAGTAAGGCCTAAAATGAACTTAATCCCTTTAAAAGTCATCATTCATAACTTAAAACGACGTAGTTTAGGCCTTAGGATCTTATGAATTACGGAAAAGCCCTTACTAAACTCGCAGAAAAAACTGTCAGATGGTCCAACGAGGGATCTAATGACTCGTCCTCTATGGCCACGACTCATGGCATGACCCGTGACGTACACTGCCTCAGCCTTAATAAATTTTATTCCTTGATTGGTCACGACTCACCCCATGAATCGTGGGGACTGACCACGACTCCTGGGGTCCTCCCGTCAAGTACACTGCCTCTCTTCTTCTCTTTTCCTTACTCACCCACCCCATGAATGACCTAACGACTTGTGGGGCCTAACCAGGAGTCGTGGTCACGCTCGTGGGACCCTATTTCTTAAACTGCAAACTCATCATCTTGGCCTCCCCACGAGTCACATCACGACTCGTGGGCTGCTCTCACGGGTCTCCTCATGACTCGTTCTGTTCCTGATGCCAGATTTTAGGTTTTTCTCAGTTTTAACTCCCGGGTCTGATAATTAGGCTTCCGAGGTATAATGCGTAATGTTGTCATCATAGATATAAATCTAGTCTGAAGACCCCTTAATGTCGTCACTGTGAGCTGGTCCTTGTGTTATGTTAAATGTGTAAATGTTTTCATTATGTAATCCATGTTCTACATAAATGAAGCAATATGTTAAGGAAAATGATTTAGTAACTAAAATGTAAGTAATGATATGTCGTTGAACGAAAAGAAGCATGCTATAAGAAACTATATGATGTGAGAACTACAATCATGTGAAGGTACATAAGAATCATGTTCATGAAATGAAGGTTAAAGTCATTGACAAAAAGACAATAAGAATGCACTTAACAAGATTCCTTATAGTAAAGGAGTTAGGTTATCTGCTTTGTCCCACTCTTTGTATAAAGTTGTTAGGAGATTTCTTAGCCTATGGGCGTGTTGTCTATAAGTTCATATGTAATTATAGTCCCAGGAACTCCCCTGGAGATCATTCATGGTATAAGTATGTTTTTAAATGCTAATTGAGAGTCTTATATGTTGTATGCCTTGATCTCAGTACTTAGGGTCATGGTTAAGGCCCTATACACGCTATAGTCCTAGAGTCAGCATGTGATTTTAGTAATAGGATATAGAAAAACTCAATATGAGCCCTATCGGCTCTACCTATGCTTATGATTATGACCTCTAGCTCACCCTCGATGTGGTTTTATCGGTGGGATGAATATCTAGTCAGCTTATCTGATGCGATTATATCAGTGGGACATATATCCAATCAGCTCACCCCCGATGCAGTTATAACGGTGGAACGTTTATCCTACAGATGATACCTTGGTACATTTATACAGGCTAGATGCACCTTAGGTAGACATTACGATCGAATAGTTTCCCGGTGCTACAGTTAAAGCTTTGTTGTGTGTTTACTTGGTTGCACTTGCATTACATATAGAGTTATTGTCAAAATTCAGTTTCCAGAGTTCCGGGTTATTGCTATCCCTATCTTTGGCTCAGTTACTATAGGCATTATGTATATATGTGTTTTCAGCCTTCAGCCTTATATACCAGTATATTTCATTCATATTGATGTCCCTTCCCCTGGGGATCTGCAATTGTGCTGCAAGTGCAAGTAGAGGCTCAGATCGCTAGTCATAGTAGGAGCCCTAGATTCAGCTGAGAGTTGGTATGCTCCTTTCTTGCAGGAGCCATGTTCTAGTTTTGTTGTACAGTATGGATAGGTCAGGGCCCTGTCTAGCGCATTTCAGCTTGTTTACTCTTTAGAGGCTTTTGTGGACTAGTATGTACAGTTTGGTTCGATTATTTGGCCTGGTCATCTTTCTATTATGCAGTTCAGCTATGTTGTGTCCTTTTCGGCATTAGTTGCTACTTCCTATGTTGTTGAGACCTTGTAGGTCCATTTGTGTATTCCAATTGATTGTGAAAGGTAGCTTGGTCGGCCTAAGTATTATAGTTACAGATGATATATAATCGGTTTCTCAATTAGTTTAGTATCGAGTGTCATTCGCACCCTCCCCTAATTTTGGGGCATGACATTGGAAGGCCCCTATATGTTGGTAATATAGACTTTTCATGCATTCATTCATATAGGGTTACAGGTTGCAGAGTTATAGGTTGTTTCTTTCTTACCCTATCTTATTGAGTTGATTTCAGTTATCTTATTGTTATTGTCTTACAGTTAGTGCTTTTTAGCATTACATACCAGTACATATCATTTGTACTGACACCCCTTCACCTGTGGACCCTGAAGTCGTGTTGCAGGTGAAGACAGAGGCCCTGACTGTCCTCTGTAATGGAGCTTTGAGTTCAGCGTTAGAGTGGTATGCTCCTTTCCTTATGGAGCAGATGTCTTGTTGTCTAGTTTTGCATAGCATGAGTTTTTTGTTGTACATATATAGGTAGGCTGAGGCCCTGTCCCGATTTTTCAATATTGCACTTTCTTAGAGGCTTTGTAGACTTGGTTGTGGATTGTATAGTTCAATTTATGGCCTCACCGGCCTTATGCATTATTTGTAGTTGTGTTGTAGCCTTGTCGGCTTGCCTTTTTTGTTTTGTCGTTAAGTTGTGGCCTTGTTGGCCTTATTGTTATTGTTATTTTGTTTGTTCAGCAGGTTATGACTATGGTCTTTATGGCCTAAATGCTATGATTATAGTTGAGATATAGTTGGCTTGCTTGATCAGGTCGGCACCGGGTGTCAGTCGTGCCTCCCCAGGTTTAGGGCGTGACAAAAATGTAGTTATCTGAGACGGTTTATAAGATCTTTGGCCATGACCTCCCTTGCCTCCCAAATGAAGCACTACTAACTAGTTAAGAATGACGTGTTTTGTTCCTTTTTTATCAACATCCTCATGTCTATACAATGGCCTCATGCATGTAATAGCTCCAAAACACTGGTGTAGGTACTATGGTGAGCCTATGTCGCCAACATACCCAGAATCACGTATTTCAAACCATCGACAAACTCGATGACTTACTCCCTCTCAGTGGAATCAAATAGTGTGCATAACATGCCAAGTTTGAGAACCTATAGTTGTACAGATTCAATTATGTCACTTAAGCTCAAGTACTCAAACAGACATCTCAAATCATCAAGCTACCTCTAGGAAATAAACTTCCTTAAGTATTAAAACACGTACTCACTCTAGGTGAGCGGTGGAGATCCAACATGTCTACCTCTCTGATACGATCTACCAAGACTAAATTATCCAAGACGTCTAGAAAGTAGTAAAAGCTACTCCAAGTGCGTCTCTCACACCCATAGTCTAAAATATCTTCTCACGCCTGTTAATGAACCTTTAGGAAGTTGTAATAGCTTAAGTGCTGTCAAACTTTAGAGCAAAAAGCTTCATAAAAGACTCAATCATCTTCACAATGTAATCATCAATACCAAAAGAAGATCATGTTTCATCCAAGGGTATCACGGGCTGGGGAGCCACAACAAGAGCCTGAGCAACTATTGGGGCCACAATAGAAACTTGAATAGATCCCCTAACAGCTAATCATTTTGATCATCCTTTGTCGTTTGTGTCTGAATAGCAACTGGTGGCACAAGCATCTCAGTAGATCGAAGAGAAAATGACTCTAAGGCGCTAAGCAATCTCACCACTATGTTAGCAGATAACCTAATAGTGGGACTTGAAATCGTAGTCTGAATAGGGACATCCTGCGCCTCATGTACAATAAGTGATGCTACTCTAGCTCATTCAGCAATCATACTAGAGAGTTTAAAACAGTTACGCAAGTTCCAAATAATGATTTTAGAAAAGCAAAATCATTGGTTAAAGTCTCACTTACCTCGAAAGCAAGCTCCCTAGACTCAAAATACCCAACTCACCTCTAATACAACCTCCAATGGCCTCAATCTACACAAAATTTCAATTAATGATGTCAATTACACTAGTCGGGGTCTTTCTCATATTTTTAAGCTAAGTTTAGGTCAAAGCCAACCAAATATTCAACTCTGATAAAACCAATCAACCCGAAAAAAATTAAAAAAAATGATATTATCCATAAGCTCACAATTTTATTTCTACAATCAAATTTCAATCTTGGTTTCATTTTCTAAGTCAAATTTAGGAACTAGGTCAAAATCCACAATTCAATTACTTGAATCTCATGATTCTATGGTTAAAATCAAATCAAAATTGAACATAATCATCCAAGGGTGTTAAGGAATAGTTAACTCAATGATATTGGGTTGATATCAATCCAAAAGCAAACCCCGCAGGCTCACTTTCTCCTAAAATTGCAAAAAATGGCATCTAAATTAATTTACATCTGTATATCAGGTGCCCATCACAATTGCAGAAAAAGCACTGCTATTGCGAAACTCGGTAGGCTGGGAAATCATGCATTGTTGACCAGGCGTCACATTTACAGGGTCACAAATGCAGACTACCCTTTGCTTTTGTAGTCAATTGTCTGCATCTGCGGCTGCACGTATACCAGATTTCAGCAACATTCAGATTGAGTTCCAAGAGTATCGAAACGCCCCCGAGCCCTTGGGTTTGAACCCCCACCATCCCAACAAGTCCCAAATTTTTTCTACAAACTTATGTAGTCTCAAAATGCAATTCTAGTCACAACTATGCAAAATTAGGGGTCGGGTTGTTACATTGGAGTAAGCATTACAAGCACTAAAACTGTCTTACAATGCCATGGGCAGCTTGCTCAATACAAATTCAAACATTTCGGAAGGCTCTCTGTTGCTAATGCTTCTAACAAATTAAATTGGAGAACTTTTCTGAAGTCCAAAATTTAGCTTTCTTTAAAGAGGCAGCAAAGAAACGCAAACAACTAGCAGCCGTGCCTTTGCATGACAGACAAGATTGAGTTTTTAACTCCATCTAACAAAATGTAAAGAAGCAGCAGTAGCGGAGGTTCTACTCCTTAAAATCATCCTTGTCATCAACAGGAATTGGTCGGTTCCTCCAGTAAACAGCTAGAGCACTTCCACCAAGCTGTGAAACACGGTAACGATGAGAGAACATCCGAAAGAATTACAATAGGAGTATAATAGACAAGAATTGTTGTGCATGAACGTGTATTAGGAAAATGTATGGGTACAGAGTCCTACCGCCATGCAGACAACACTAACAGCAGATGGTACAGCAACAAGAGGGTTTGTGAAATGCTTTTGGGCAAGTAGAAATCCAAGCGCAGAACTCTGCACACAAAAGACGAGTTAAATAGTTTCCTCATGTGTTGCTTTGTCTAGAGTTCATCAAAATATCTTCTGTTAAATAAAATTGTAAAATGATTGGATAACCTGGCAAAAGAAATGATGCCCCCTTTTATTATTGGTATCACAAATTATTATTGCATAATTAACAATTTTTGGGCTCGCCAAAAAATAAGAAGCCGCAAAAGATGATTAGCATTCCGTAACAAAGTTCATTCAAGTGTCCTTTTCCCCTATCCCAATTTGGGAAGGAATATGGGTTCCTAAGAAGTAACAGCAGAATAATCTAATATTGCTAGCTATCAAAAGTTAATAATACTTTATTACTCAAAAAAAAAAGTTAATAATACTTCAATAGGATAAAGAAAAAGAGAATTTTCTACCTCTGCAAATAGAAAATACTAGATAGCTATTTGGATGATTTATCCATTTCACTATCAGACACCCACAGATAACTCTTCTTATTATGCTGATGTATGGAGCTCTCAACCAGAGGAAATGAAGATAGTATGGAAAATATATCTGGACTTACATGAAGCAAAAGAGAAGAAAAGACAAGACAGGTATTATTTTTTTGGACAAAGGTAACAAGACAGGTATTATAATGGCTACAGAGATTAGTTCATTGATATGCTGAGAAGTACAAAAAGATAACTACCTGCATTCCACATTCTATCGAAATGGTTCTGGATGTTGATTCACCAAATGAAAATTTTGAAATCTGGTAACCCAGAAAAAATGCTGCAGCATGCAAGGCTGCCACTGGGAGAAGTAACTGTGCTCCCTGACTTTTCAGCACATCTGCAACTTGCCCAATCTTCAGAGAAAAAGATGTAGAAACTGAGTTAGCATAGTATCTTTGAGAGAGAGAGATTATTAATATGCCTTCAACTAAAACTACTCAGTAAATTCTTCAAGCTTACCGGACTTGCACAAAGAAGGGTGGTCAAAATAACTCCAATTAAAGGTGTAACGGAGATGATTTTTGAGGTAAACTTAGGAAAGAATTCATTTGATAGAACTGCAAAGCAAAGTGAATTTCAGTACATATAGCATATCTTATTTGAAGCTCTATGAAAGCAAGATCAGCATAAAAGATATAGAAACTGAGTTAGCATATCTTAAATATCGGTTTTCCGTTGTATTTCTCTAACAAAGAAAACATAAAGTATTTAAATGTCCAGTTACCTCCAATAACTGTTGGCACTAGCACAACCTGGAAGGTGCTGATAGCAAGACCCTAGAACAAAAACAGAAGGTGATTGACTAGACGAAAGTCTTTATCAGCAAACCACAAAACTTAGAATGTTAATCACCGAAGTTAGAGGCTATCAGCTTCATTGGGAAGAATCCAACTTTTAAACAGCTATACTTTGATGCTGTTAAGTGTCACACTCCAAACAAGCTTGGTGGAGTCTGTATGATATTTTTGGTGCTTGTGCAAGGGATAGTTTAGATATTCTACAGTGTACGACATACATTTATAGGATAAATTTTGATATGTGATGTGACTAATATTGCATACATCAAGCACTTTACATGAGAACCTTTTGATAAATGAAACAAATATTGAACACATCAGCACATGTCAACTTACAGCAGCATCAACTGGGACAAGCTGACCAGCTAGAAGCTTAGTTAGCAGGGGTGTCATCACAATAGCTCCAACAGTTGAACACCTGCAATGATGCAAGAGAAACACTTATTCCCCAAATTCTCTAAGAAAAGATTCTGGTCATTAGCTTATTAGTTGTCCACAGTTTTCTGCAAATGCATATTTCTTGTAAAGGGGAACTTAATTTTGGACCGAGTGATAGCATAGGATGGTTTCTCCTTAACAGCCATCACTTCCTTGAGGCATAAAGAATTATTGCAACAGTACCCAGGAAGCTAAAATAGAGTGGCTGAAAGTACACGTGCAGTCATTCATTTTCCCATAATGAATTTTCTTCTACCACCTTGTTACAACCATGAGCTTGCTAATCATATGTTGCAGATCGCCATCCTTAAAAGTATAGAAAGATGTTGAGAAAAACACCAAGTTTTATGATCGGCTAACAATCATCTGGTCAGGTGCTTGTCAGAGACCTCAAACATACCCTCTCCCTCGTGAACATTTATGGCCAAAACGTGCAATGTAGTGTTTATTTCAACATGTATCTCTAAAGATGTTACGAGGCATGCAACTATTCAGGCGCCTACAGTGAATAACCACTTATCAGCTAAAGAAAGAACCTGACAGGAGCATAGACCTTTTGCACCGTTTCTCATTTAATTATAATGGCACAAGCTAGATAATGTTTCTCTTAAGTGTTCAAAAATTTGTAACCTGAATTAATGGCTTCCTATCATTAGGAAGGAGAAACCACTCAAAAAACAAACAATTAGATATACTGCAGATTGCATTGGCAAATGAATTTCAGATCAACTTTGTTTTACCATGTCCCATGTCTTTCTGAAAAGAAAAATTAAGGTTAATATTAGGTTTAAACCTAGGCTGAACAATTTTGATTTTGACTGTCGTATTTTTGTAGTGTATTTCAATTAACACATACAAATGGTTATCTACCTTATATTGGCCTTGTGTAATTGTTGCTTGCGCTGTTAATACTCGTATTGGCCTACTTGTTAGTTGCACTGTGTTTTCTGCTTACTTGTTCCACTAGCTCCTATTGCCTTTCTGATTAGTTCGTGCCTCTTGCTATTTTTTGTTAGTTGACTGGAATTCAATAGCAATTTCTGCCTACGCATGAGTTAGTACATATTTTAGTGGTTTTCTGTTTAGCTGCATGGTGTTGGACGAGAATCATGTCTTCGGTTAGGGCCGAGGTTGAGGGGCATGAGCAGTAAGCGGGTTAAGGGGTCCTCTAGACTGAGACTAGGGCCTCGGAACATTGGGACATTGACAGGTAAGTCCATGGAGCTAGTAAAGATTTTCAAGAAGAGGAAGATTGTGTCCAAAAGACCAAATGGGAAGGAACCAAAACACGGGATGGGATGAATTTAAGTTGTGGTACTGAGGAGGCTTGAGGGATAGGAATGGAGTAGGCATTTTAGTAGATGGAGATCTAAGGGAGCAAGTGGTGGAGGTTAGGAGGATTAATGATAGATGATGACGGTTAAGCTAGTCATTGGAGGGCTTAGTTTGAACATTATTAGTTACGCGTCGCAAGTGGCTTGGATGAGGAGGCCAAGAAGCACTTCTGAGAGGATTTGAACAAAGTGGTGAGGGGTATACCACACTCCGAGAAGCTTTTTATTGGAGGAGATTTCAATGGTCACATCGAGTCAACTACTAATGGTTTTGACGATGTGCATGGAGGTTTTGGTTTTGGAGTTAGAAACGGAGGAGGAGCTTCGCTTCTGGATTTTGCTAAAGCTTTTGAGTTGGTGATAGCTAATTCATGCTTTCTGAAGGAGGACCACTTGGTTATCTTTCGTAATGTGGTGGCTAGAACTCAGATAGATTACTTACTCCTTAGGAAGGATGATAGAGGCCTTTGTAGGGACTGCAAAGTTATCCCGCACGAAAATCTTACTACCCAACATAAGCTATTGGCGATGGGGAGATTAAGAAGGAGGGGAAGAAGACGACTTCGTATGACTGACCGAGGATCAAATGGGGTGGCTTGACCCCTGCCCAAGACTGGGAGATGGGAGAGAGGTTAATGGCAATGGGGGTTTGGGGGAGCAGTGGAGACGCACACAGCATGTGGGATAGGACAACTAGTTGCATTAGGAAAGCAGTAAGAGAAGTGTTAGGGGTTTCGAAGCGTAACTTTGGTGGTCATAGAGGGAATTGGTGGTGGAATGAAGAAGTCCAAGGCAAAGTGAAAGCAAAGAAGGCTACTTATGCAAAGTTGATGGAGAGCAAGCGGAGGAGCAGACGGATACGTAAAGTTATAAGGCGAGGAAGAAGGAGGCGAAGTTAGCAGTTACAACGGCAAGAATGGCAGCTTTCGAACACTTGCATGTCAAACTAGGGGACAAAGGCGGCGATAAGAAGTTGTACAGGCTCGCCAAAACGAGAGAGAAAAAAGCTCGAGACCTGGATCAAGTGAAGTGCATCAGAGATGAGGAAGGTAAAGTGCTAGTGGAAGAGGGCCACATTAAACGAAGATGGCAAGTATACTTTCATAAATTCTTGAACGAAGAAGGGGACAGGGATATTGTGTTGGGTGATTTGAAGAACTCACAGAGTCGGCGGGATTTTGGTTACTGTAGGTGTATTAATGTTGAGGAGGTTAAGAGTATTATGCGTAGGATGCACAGGGGTAGAGCAACCAGACCAGATAAAATTCCAGTAGAGTTTCGGAAGAGCATAGATAGGACAGGTTGGAGTGGCTGACTGGGTTGTTTAATGTCATTTTTAAAATGGCTAAAATGTCTGATAAATGGAGGTGGAGTACAATGAATCTGTTGTTCAAGAACAAGGATGATATTCAGAACTGCAACAACTACAAGCATCAAGCTGCTAAGTCACACTATGAAATTTGGGAGAGGGTGGTGAAGATGAGGGTGAGGAAGGATGTGTACATTTTCGAGAACTACTTCAGATTCATGTCAGGGCTATCAATTACTAAATTCATTCATCTTGTGAGGAGACTGGTGGAGAAATATTGGGAAAGAAAAAGGGACTTACATATGGTGTTCATTAGCCTAAAAAAGGCCTACGATAAAGTTCCGAAAGAAGTCCTATGGAGATGCCTGGAAGCTAAAGGTGTTTCGGTGGCTTACATCAGGGCAGTGAAGGACAATGGACAATGTATAATAGAGCCAAGACTCAAGTAAGAGCCCGTTTGGTTTAGCTGAAAAAATGTGACTTTTAAATGTAAGTGCTTAAAACACTTTTTAAGTGCTGAAACTTATTTTATAAATAAGCAGTTATGTGTTTGGATAAAAGTAGTGCTGAAGCTGAAAAAAAGTTATTGATGTATTTGGTATAAAAGTGTTGTTAAGCACTTATTTTGGGTCAAATGATTGAAATGCCCTTAAAGC
>JACEIK010002225.1:164046-182616 GCA_018107945.1 Datura stramonium | reverse complement strand
ATTTCCTTGTAATGTTATGGATAAAATTAATATTATAAATGTTTGGGGTATGAAATTGGCTTTGAAACTATATGTTTGTTTATAATCATTGATATATATATATATATAAAAAACTAACTCTTGTCGAGTGTGATTTATTATTTTTTGTGCTATGATGTGTGTCCCGGGATTGAGGGGCAAGTCGGTATTGATCGAATGTGCGCATGGGATATTGTATGATATGGAAAGATAAATCATTGATGTGATAGTGAATGTGAGGCCTAGGGCCGAAGAGAGAGAACTTGGATGAGCAGATTAGTTTGATTAGACTCTGAATGAGGGTTGGAGACATGAGTGGCTCGTGCCTGAGGTGAGCATCTGGGCGAGCGGTATTAGGGAGTACACAAACAGGTATGGCTAAAAGACCATGCAGCTGGGTGTACAAATATGAGTACACAGATAGGTATGATGAAGGTTTCATATGGCTGGGTATATAGTACATGGATTTCTAGAGTCCTTTGCAGGTCATGACTGGAAGGGCAAGCATAAGACCCTCTGACATGTGTGTACAATGATATGTTGGAGGCGTGTTCCCAACATATCACAGATGATATGATTGTGAGATATATATTTGTGGGTATGGTTTGATATACATACGGCTGCAGTGATAGATAGGTACAAGTATACAAGTGTGATACAAGATATGCCGACATGATTTGGGTTTGAGGTGAGAAACATGGTTGGAACACGGTATATGATGATATGGTATAGGTATGATATTATATGGAATATTTGTGGTATGGAGACAGGTATGTGCATGTACTTTAATTTTTGGGGAATTAACTCCGTTGATATGTTTTGATAATTCCTTGTGTGCGCTTGGACTATTTAATTCTTATTTGTGAATGAATGCTTGATCGAAGTGGTACTTGGTGAGTCATAGAAGGTGATATAACATATTTACTAAAAAGGGTAGTGAATTACATGGAGACAGTGGGTAGACTTTATTACCTAATATACTAAAATTAAGGAGGGTCAGGAAAATCCGGTAAGTAATGAAATAGGTCAATAAGTGGTAGAAACGGACTTGGGAAATGTTAGTGAAATTGTAAGAGAGATAGTTATGCTATAAAGTTATATGGCGAAATAAAATAGAACTGGATCAGGTGAAACCAATTACTGATTGTTTCGGATAGCACTGCAGTGGGCACATCACCGCGACTGCGGGATCGCTATAGCGGTTTAAGCCTTCGGTGCAGTGAAAATGGAGAGAGGCACTTAGTGGGTAGTTGTATACTTGATGCAGTTGCTGAATTTATTAATGTTGATTGTATGTTGATTATTATGCAGTTATGTTAACTAACCTTACTCAGCTGATGATGCTTGCCGATACGTGTGGTGTATTGATACTATCTTGCTATGACTTTTTGGTGTAGGTTGTGGCAGGTTGGAGGTTTCTTGCATGACGTGGAGTACTCAGCATCAGCTTCCGCACTCTTTCTGAAAATGAAGTTGTATCATTTTATCTTGTCGGTATTCTATTTTGAGCTCTTGTACCTATTTAGACTAGATCTTGGGAGAGTCATGGTTTTTGGGTAACTTGTGTTATTATTTCGAATTATTGTTGATTAGTGCAAATTAATGAGAAACTTGGGTATTTTATGTGATGTTTCCAAGGGTTATCCTATCGAATAGAGTTGATGTAAGTGCCCACATGATCCTTCTATTTGGAATCGTGTCATTATCTCTTCAACAGTTATCTTTGAAGAGAACAATGTTTATGTCACAATCTGAACATAGGTCCGGATAGAGACACGAAACCTAGAACCACGAATGACTCCAAGTCCCATGGAATGAACATGATAACTAAATAACATACATAAACAAAATCTGATAACTGAAATATGAACAAGCGGAAATCTGAACCACACTTCAACCATACAAAGTCAATATTGACAAGTTGAGATTCTACATATTGTCTGAAAAGCTTTTAACATAACTGATGAGCTGATGGGACAATATCTCCAACTAGATCACTACATGTCTGAAAGTGAAAGTAACACAACTCAACAATATGAAGTTCCTCAAAGGATGAGAACTCACCAATACAAGAACTGGACTAAGTTTTGAGACCATGTCTTAATGTCTGAACCTATATCATGAAATAATACAACAAAGAGTATGCAGTCAGTACTTGGAATATACTAATTATGCAAGGTATGTAAAACAAGTTGAGTAAGTGTTAACTGAAATCATGCATATAAATATAAATTAGTAGATCATGAGAGTAAGTACTGCATGCTAATATCTGGAAACATGAATAGTCATAAACTGAATCTCATAACTGAATTGAATGACCCAAAATTGAAACTAAAATCATAAGTAAAAGCTGATAAACTGATCACAGGGTCAAACTAGCTAAAAACATAATATCATAAGGTATAAACATGCATAACTGAGGCCATGAGGAACAATGGGAGACTCTCCATATAATCGATAATATCATGATAGAGCTTATGTGATTTCAACTATTATACTCAAGTGTGCAGAGCCGTCCAAAGCCTTGCCAGGGTTAAGGGCGCTATATGATATTGATATCAAGATGAAGGTCCGTTCAGGGCAGGGGAAGCTCAAAAGGGAGATCCTAAGGTAAATGTATAATCCTACATTGGCGTGTAGTTCTGAGACCCGGGGTTTTCATGAACCCCTAGCCTACTCGGTGCTAGATGCTGCTCCCAAAAATATACAAGGTGCTCACCATCAATTTTAAACGAAGCTAAAATCATACCATAAGCGGAAAGTGGGATTAGAGTATCCAAAATTCATATGGTAAGCTGATTTATAGAGTTAAACCGAATCATAAAAATATGCTTAATCTGAGTGGGATTACCCAAAATTTGAATATAATGCATACTTGAAATAGACTTCACTAGACAAAATCATAGATTCATATATTTAAGAATTCATAAATATTCATGCCTACTTGATAACTCCTCATACATGAAATCATGGGCTCATAAGCTTGAAATTCATAAATCATGCATAATAGAGCATAATATTCATAAACTTAAAATCATGAATTAGCAAGTAAATTGAAAGTAAAAACTTCCCTCATAGCCATAAATAATCAATTAAAACATGAGAGAATTGAATCCATAGAGATAGCATGGAAAATTACATTGAATTTGGTTAAATCCTAGAATTTCATAATTTAGAACTTGATAAGTAAAAATCATGAATTTGGACTTGAAAGGACATGAGGGAGGAAGAATTTTCCCCATTCATAACCCTACACACCCAGGTTGATGATCCCTTGACTTGTATTGAAGAGCCCAAGAATATTTGAAGAGGTTTGAAGAAGAACCCTAGTCCCTTTCTTGAGAGAAAATCCCACTATAAATCTTTTGGAGAGGGTATGAATTTAGTCTAGGTTAATCCCTTTAATTTGACCTAAAGGAAGCCCAACACACGTCATTTAGGAGGTATAAGCATAGGAGTTTATTAAAATGCCCCCAAACTATCGAATTAAAACCTTCAACTTGAAGTTACTACGACCAACAATACGGGTCGTGGTTTGATTGTACGATCCATATTGAGGTTCGTACAATGCCTATTGCTGCTTCACTAAACCACTTATAAATTTTTACTTCGATATCTGATTGATGCAAGGTCAGATGTGTTGGAAAGAAGACTCAAAGGGATTCTATTTGATATGCTGAATCACCTATAAAAACTTTGTAAAATAGGAGTTACGATCGTTTGAAGTTGACCCTTATAAGAACTTATACGAAAACTCAATCGGTAAGAAGGTTCCCAACTCAACTTTGTGCTAGAGGTTCCTTATGACCTTAATTTGAATCCAATTCACTTATTACCATTAGTAATTGATCTTAACACCTTGTTTCCATAAATTCATTGGGTTCAGATCTATCTATATACCTAGAAGGGTTCCAAACTTAGCCCGAAAATCTGAGGTGTACATCATCTCAACTCACGACTAAAATGATAATTCATACCATCATATTAATTCTCATGCCGAGTATTTTTAGCTACTGATTCTTCCCTAAAAATCCTCTGAACCTCCTACCTACGATCCTTCCCTACGGCTCGTACCACCCTAGTATAGACCGTAGGATCTAGTCGTGTTTTCCTTGCCACTTTCTGCTAATCTCGTTAAACTCATACAATGAGTCTTGGTAGGACTCATACCTCCATATCATGAGTCGTACTGAGACTTTTTGTAGGATATTCCACTTGCTTGCTTCCCCTCTGAACCTCTTTCTACGGCTCTTGGTATGACTCATACCATGCTCCTACGAGTTGTACTAAGGGTCGTCCTGAGGAAAATTTTTAGTTTCTCTGCAGGTTCCGATTCCATATAGGGTCTAGTCTTAGAAACTTTTGGCGTGTTACAATATCTCCGTATTGAGAACAATCGTCCTCAAATGTAGAATTAGCATACTGAAGGGCTAGGGAAGGAATTGTAGTGGCAAAACTAAACAATTAAAGTAAAAAACTGACAGAGTGACTGACCTCGAACTGAAATACCTGGCTGAACTAAATTCATAAAACATACATGCATTCTATGACATGAAGGAAACTTAGAGACATGACTTGACATGAATACTAAATAAAGTACTAAGAATGAAACTAACACCTCATGCTGTGCCGGAAGGGAAAAGATGCAGTATCTAGCCATCATATATGCTTTGGCTTCCCATGTAGCTCCCTCAATAAGCCGATTCCTCCACAAAACCTCCACTAAATCTACTCCCTTGTTTCTCAACTTCCAAGCCTGACGATCAAGGATCTCAACCGGAACCTCCTCATAGGCAAAACTATCTTTCACACCTATGCTCTCCACCGGAACAACTAAGGCTGGGTCACCAATGCACTTCTTCAACAGAGATACTTGGAAAACTAGATGTACCGAAGCTAACTCTACTGGTAGCTCCAACTAATATGCTACTTTGCCGACTCACCTCAGAATCCTATAAGGACCAACATATCGGGGAGTAATATTCCCTTTCTTTTTGAGCCTCATTACTCTTTTCATGGGAGACACCTTCAGAAATACCGAATCATCAACCAAAAATTCAAGCTCTTTCTCCTCTTCACATCCGCATAAGATTTCTGATGACTCTAAGCTATTTTAAATTCTTTCTCTAATAAACTGAACTTCCTCTATGGCCTCAGGAACTAAATCTGGACCTATCAATGTAGCCTCACCTACCTTAAATAATCCAATAGGTGATATATACCTCCACTCATAAAGAGCCTTAACCAGATCATCTGAATGCTGGAATGGTAACTATTATTGTAAGAAAATTTGATGAGAGGCAAGTGACCATCCCTCTACCTTAAAAAAATCAATCATACGAGCTCTAAACATATCCTCCACGATCTGAATGGCCTGCTGCCCCAGACCCTCTGTTAGTGGGTGGACAACTGTTCTAACCTTCACCTGAGTACCAAGACCCTTTTGAATCGATCCTCAAAACTGAGTACCTCTATCTAAATTGACATATCATTGCACTCCATGCAACCAGACTAACTCCCGAATATTCAATCTAGCATAATTCTTAGCTGAATAAGTAGTTTTGATTGGTAAAAAATGAGCTTCCTTAGTCAACCTGTCCATAATCACCCAAACAGAGTCATACTGTCAGTAGGTACAACACAACCCTATAATGAAATCTACCTTAATCTCCTCCCACTTCCAACTAGGAATATTGAGACCCTGTAGCATGCCTCCCAGCCTCTCATGATCCACCTCCTCAGCTTATACTTCTCTCTACACTCCTATCCATAATAAAGTCTGAGTCCGATAGCAAACTTTCCTTCACTTTCAGACCTAGCTCGACTACACCTCTTGCAATCTAAAGTTATCCACTAAGAACATTACTCCCCTCCCTTAACAAGAAAGTCGCGTAAGTTCGAGTTCTAATCAAGAGTCACTAGTTACACCATACTATGGTTTACTTGTATATCACCACCTCAGTCAAGCCTAACACCTATGATTATCCCATGGCTCCTTGTAGCTAACACTATTCGAGAATTCCCCTATGCTTGGCTAATAGCTGCGCTCCATGAACTTCTACATATCTGGCTCCTATGGAAGGAAAAAATTATCCTGAATGAACACATTGTAGCCATCAATTCCATCATGGGAAAACTTATACCGGGTTTAGAGTAAGGAAATTGAGAGAACAAATTATTCAAGAAATCTAAGTTGGGTGTATAGTTGATATAGAATGATCTTATGAATCGCTAAGGCTAATCTTAAGGACTGAGTTCATAGAGCTGGGCATGCTTAGAGACATGAGTTTACATACATATCGAGGGTCATGAATGAAGTTGAGATTTATGGAATCATGAAAGAAGACTAGGACCACCATATGAAGTGGTTACTTCTCAATCTATGAATCTGAACATGAATACACGTAAGGAGTGCTTGGATATTATACATGGGAATAACATGTTTACAAACAACATGAGTAGAGTATCCTATTGACTGAAGTACAAGAAAACACTTAAATAAGCATGTATCAATCGCCCATAGCTGTTGATCCTGGTCTTTCATCTTATCATCTCCTCCTTAGTTTAAAGTCATCGTTCTAAGGCTCTTATACCCTCTTTTAAGGCTAGGCTAACGTCACTAGCTCTTGACTTTTTATTTGACCATAAAGCTACCACTGAAGACTTTATACTTATAACCATCTCTTACCCTCCATGGAATCTTATAAAAAAAATGCTAAAGGGACCTTATGACTTATACTGGGGAAATTCCTAGGCCTAGCAACATGCAAGGATCGACATGAAAAACTCATAACATACCTGCGACTATATGTGGAGCTGGCCGCCACCTGCACTAGGTAACCCACCCTGCTGAGATGTTCTGGTGGCTGGAGCACTGGCTCTATCCTTGCCCTATCTAGATGATGGGTAATCTCTAAGCATGTTTCTGGGCTTACAACACCAAACAAAACCATCTCTGCTAACTAAATACTCTCCCAGGTGTCTCCTACAGCACTTCAGGCATGCTGGCCACTTGGACTGGGCTGCTGGAGGGGTGGCCAGGGCATGGCCTCTTTGGCCACTCTACTTGACTGATGGGCAGTCTTTGAGTTTATGACCAGGCTGGCTACATGAAAAGAAACCATCTAAAGCCATCAAGAACTTCCCTGGGTGGTTCTACGACATCTTCTGCACACCAGGTCTGTAACCTCCCTTTCCCTAGCCTTGTTTCCCCAAGTCGAAACTAGAGATCTCTGCTGAAGTTGAAGGTGATTTCCACCACCTGACCCTTGCTATAAAAACTCAAAGTTCCCTATATTATCCCTCTTGTTTCCCTTTCCTCTCCCCTTGAACTCCTTATTTACTTTCAAACCAAGAAACCTAGACAGACTCTTTCCCGAGAATCCTTGCACCTTAATAGCTGACGTCTCTATGGTGGAGTGCACAGGTGCGATTGCTTGCTGGTTAAGCCGAGTGGTCATGGCGCGTACCAACACTTTGAAGGCAGCCCCGAGCTCTGCATCCATAACCTAACTAAATAAGGGCCCCATTGGAGTTGGTGAGGCTGGCTGACCTCTATTGGTTCTTTTGGGAGACATACTTTTGGAAATGTGTATATCACGAGTTAGTAGAGTTGAACTTCATAGCATGAGATAAAAACATGAAAGAAGGGAAATTTCCTAAAACATCTTATAGCCTCTCCTCCATAAGTATGACGCGCTTCACACCCATGGAAAAGACTCTATTTAACGCGGCTTTCAGACACCCTAGGACACTCTAAACATTTGCTCTGATACCAAGTTGTCATGACCCAAACATAGATCCGAACCGAGATACGGAACCTAGAACCACGAATGGCTCCAAGTCGACCCATAGCATGAACATGATAACTAAAGAACGTATTAACAAGGTGAGATTCTACATATTGTCTGAAAAGCCTCTAATATAACTGACGAGCTGATGGGACAACATCCCCAACTAGCTCACTACAAGTCTGAAACTAAAAGTAACACAAGTCAATAATCTAAAGTTCCTCGAAGGATGAGGACTCACCAATATGAGAACTGGACTAAGCTGTGGGACTGAGTTTGAATGTCTGAACCTGTATCATGAAACGATACAACATAGAGTATACAGTCAGTACTTGAAATTTACTGAGTATGCAAGGTATGTAAAACAGGTTGAGTAAGTGTTAACTGAAATCATGTATATAAATATAAATTAATAGATCATGAGAGTAAGGACTGCATGCTGATATCTTAAAACATGAATAGTCAAAAACTGAATCTCATAACTGAATCGAATGACCCAAAGCTGAAACTAAAATCATAAGTAAAAGCTGATAAACTGATCACTTGGTTAAAACTTCTAAAAACATAATATTCATAAGGTATAAACATGCATAACTGAGGTCATAAGGAATAGCGGGAGACTCTTCATATAACCGACACTATCACGATAGGGCTTATGTAATCTCTCAACACTAATAACACTCAAAGTGGGTAGAGCCGTTTAAAGCCTTTCCAGGGCTAAGGGCACTGTGTCTCGATATCAAGATGAAGGCCTATTTGGGGGCGGGGGAATCTCACAAGGGAGGTCCCAAGGTTATAATGTATAATCCTACGTTGGCGCATGTTTTGAAACCCGGGGTTAATATGAACCCCTAGCCTACTCGGTGATAGATACTACTCTAAAAACATGCAAGGTGCTAACCATCATTTTCAATGAAGGCGATACCACATACCATAAGGCGAAAAGTGGGCGTAGAGACTCCAAAATCCATATGGTAGGTGATATAGGTAAAAACTGAATTCTGAAAACATGCTTTTTATGGGTGGGATTACCCAAAATTTAAAGATCATGCATACTTGAAATATACATCACTATAAAAAATCATAGATTCATATATTTAAGAATTCATAAATATTAGTTTCCTACTTAGTAGCTCTCTCGTACATGAAATCATGAACTAATAAGCTTGAAATTCATAACTCATGCATAACAGAGCATAATCTTCATAAACTTAAAATCATGAATTAGTAAGTAAATTGAAAGTAAAAACTGCCCTAATATCCATAAATAATCAATTGAAACATGAATTGAACCCATAGAGATAGCATGGACGATTACATTGAATTAGGGTTGAATCCTAGAATTTCATAATTAGAACGATAAGTGAAATCATGAATTTGGACTTGAAAGGAAATGAGGAAGGAAGAATTTCCCCATTCATAGCTTCATACACAGGTTGATGATCCCTTGACTTGTAATGAAGAGCCCAAGAATATTTGAAGAGGTTTGAAGAAGAACCCTAGTCTCTTTCTTGAGAGAAAATACCATTATCGATCTTTTGGAGAGGGGTATGGATTTGAAGCTAGGTTAATCCCTTTAATTTGACCTAAAGAAAGCCCAAAACAACGTCATTTAGGAGGTATAAGCATAGGAGTTTACTAAATGCCCCAAACTATCAAT
Source organism: Datura stramonium (assembly GCA_018107945.1). Classification (NCBI taxonomy): domain Eukaryota; kingdom Viridiplantae; phylum Streptophyta; class Magnoliopsida; order Solanales; family Solanaceae; genus Datura; species Datura stramonium. The sequence continues at coordinate 173,148 of JACEIK010002225.1, read as the reverse complement.
TAAAACTTGCAACTTGCAGTTACTACGATAGCATTTACCGATCATGGTTGATTATGCGACATCTTTAGCCAACCTTGAAAATGGCTGACCAGCGAGTCATGGGGCTGACCAAGAATTGGTCACCAGTATTTGACAATCAGTTAGGTCCCTCGTGGGGACCCTTTGAGGAAAAATTGGTAGTGTATTTGATGATAGGAGACCATGAGTCGTGGTCAAGGGTAACGACTCGTCTGTCCCTCATTGGGACTGGTCAGTTTTCCCTGCGAGTTTATTAGGGCTGAAAAAGATTGGACTATTCCTAAACGAGACAACATAAAATGTAACGGATCCTCCTTTTTCAACTAGTAGATCGCCTTTTCTTAAGGTTTTGTTTGGATCAATGAAATAGTTGAATTAGCTAAGATGCAAGAAGCAACCTCTTATTGAAATGACTTTAGGATCCAGATCTCGAGAATCCATACATCCTTTAAGTGTCGCCTAGCCTCTCCCGCCGTTCTCTAGGAAACTAGCGGCTCATAACTATTCAACCGCTTCTCTAGGAGATAGGAGATGTGCCACTATTTGGGTTGAGGACACAACCATCATCAGAACCGTCTGCTACCAGGTTGGAACCCATAAAAAACTAAAAAGCACTTCTGCCCAGATGATGAATGCGTGCTCTAGTTGTAGCAGTGTTGAATGAACAACTGATTTTGAACCATACCGGGTAACTTTAAAGGTGGTCCGATGTTCGATTCTAAAAAAGAACCGACGGTTCTATTGGTGACCCATTCAAGCTGGCAGCTTTTACTTTGACTAGCCAATCGACTTTAAGTCTTTCTTAAAATAAAAATCCCTACGATGAGCTAACTTGAACTACGATTCTTTTTAAGTTCAGATGCATTGGCAAGAAGACTCAAAGGCTTCTATTTGATATTCTTAATCACCTAAAAACACTTTGTAAAGAGGGAGGTATGGTTGTTTGAAATTTAGCCTTATAAGAACTTATACGGAAACTTAATTACAAAGGTAGAAGGCTCCCAACTCAACTTTGTGCTAGAGGTTCCTTATGACCTTAATTTGCATCTAACACTTCTTACCTTAGAAATTGATAATAACACCTTGTTTCCATAAATTCATCGGGTTTGGTCTATCCGTATACCTAGAAGGGTTCCAAACTTAGCCTAAAAGTTTGAGGCATACAACATATCAACTCACGACTGAAACGATGATTCATACCATTATATTACTACTTGTATTGAATCTTTGTAGCTACCGATCCTTCCCTAAAAATAACTCTAAACCTTCTATCATAATCCTTCCTACAACTCATACCATCCACAGTACCGATCATAGGATCCTAGTCGTGGTTTCTTTGCCACTTTACGCACAATCTCTCAGAACTCATACCTTGAGTCTTGGTAGGACTAGTACCTCCATGTCAAGAGTCATACTGAGACTCCCCGTTGGGATGTTCCACTTGCTGCTTCCCCTACGAACCTCTTGCCTTTCTGACTATTGATAAAGATTTGAACCATGCTCCCACGAAATTCGTGCGCGAGGGTTGTCTTGAGGAAAATTTAGTTTCTCCTCTTGGTTCCGATTCCATATCTGGGGTCTAGTCTTAGGATCTTTGGTGTGTTACCATTTATATATGAATTAGTTTATGTAATAATATTACTGTTTTATAGGTGACAATCAAAAATAATTTGAAGATTTTAGTGTACGCTGATATGGAAAAATTGCAAATGAAACTTTAGATGTAATGTCCTTAAAAAGTACTATACTTATTTGAGACGTCTAAATATATTTTTCATCTTTATTATATGTTATAATTTATTTTTAATCAGTCAATTCAAATTATATCACAAATCATATAGTTGTTTTATATTTTTAAGTCATCCAGCTTTTACATTGATAAGTTAACATATTTTTAAACTTGAGAAATATATTTTAGATATGAGAAACATTATTTACTTATTAAAAAACCGCTTCATCTATTCCACCTTTTCTTTTTCAATTTAATTTTTTTATGTTATTTATTTGACAAATTCATATGACCATTTCACGTCTAAAAGAGAAAAAAAATCTTTATCTGCGTATATGCCATGAAAATCAGGTTCACCAATGTTCTCTTCACTGTATAATGATAGCAGCAAAAATATTGCATAAAGACTTCATAATAATACATTGGTGTTAGTTCATGACAGTTTATAATTAATGTGTCGTCAAAATTAACATCCTGATTCATGATAGTAATATTTATTCTTGATAGTAATATTAATTCTGATACTGAAAATTTAAAGTAGAAGTCATAATAAGTTTTAGCAAGATTGTTATGAATTGCCAAGAATTTTCAAGAACGAAGAATTTTATTGTAGTTGTTGACACCAAATATTCTAAAGAGGACTTTTTATACTCTATAAATGTCAAGACCCAAAAGGGCGGGCCGTTAAATTAGATACCGATTAAAATCCGTTCGTCCGCAAATGACCCTACTATATGGAGGCGGGAGTTTTTCACCCCATGTTGATCCTAGCGGTCGTGGATTCCAACGCACTTCCCGGTCCGATGCGGGATCTTATCAATGTCTGTTTCTTGATCACTTACAAAGCCCCTTTTGGTATATCACCAAATCATAAGTTTTCAAATGAAGCCAGATAATTTGCAGAATTATAAATCTCCTTTTTGGGGTTGACCAAGACTTGAGTATCAAATTATGCAAGTTTGCCCCTCGCGCCGGGTCTTACGATTACTTATTTTGGCCCATGTGTTCTAGGTATCCTAATTTGTTGAACTTCTCCAGGCAGGTGTTTTTTGAAATGGTGGGCCCTGTGATGGAATTTGAACCATCACTATTTTTAACCGTCAGCAGCGGATGTGTTTTCCCGTTACGATAGTTCCACTACGGCAAAAAATGGTTATTTGCGGCGAAAAAGGGGATCAGTTAAGGGGCAAAATAGACAGTCTTTAAGTTCGTTTTGAAATTTTCTAACTTTCAACAGGCAATCTCTCAACTTCTCTAGCCATTTCTCGCAATTTTTCCAGGTAATTCTTTGTTCATGACTTCCTTACTCCTTTTTTATAGAGTGCTCATGATATGCCTATTTTATTTGGTTTTTGGGTAGTTGTGGGGTGACAAATAGATTTCTTTTTAAATTCGTAGGCTAGATTGTTGAAGCATGCTACTTGCATTTATGTTCTCAAGTATTTTCTATCGTTACGTAGTGTTTTTGGCCAATTGGGGTCGAAAATGAGGAGAGGGTTGGATAGGGGTTGGTTTGGCTTCTCGGAACTTTTGGAGGCTCGAATATGTACACTATTGAGGTGGGTAATGGTTGTTGTTAAGGCTTGGGCAAGTCCTCCCCTTACCTGATCTGTGGTTTATTTGAAGAAATACGAGAGGTTGAAATTTCAACCTCCATTAATAGGAGTTCGGAGGAGTGCAGGAAGGCCGATGTACGCATATAGCGAGCAATGATCGCTGCGGTAGTATCATTATAGTGGTCCACTCCCGGTATTGCAGACTCGCTGCTTGGACATGTGGCTGCTGCAACGGTCACCTAGGTAGTGACCCCTTCTTAATTAAATGCTTTCTTTTCTCAACATTTTTCTATCTCTTAGTCATTTAAATCCCTTCCTTATGTTTCTTATAAATGCGGGTTCATCACTATGCCTCATTCCACGACAGCGGCATCCGCACGGTGTTCATTCTCTTTGTGAATGATCAGTGTCAATTTCGACACAACGAGCAGGATGCGAAGGATTTACTTCATGAAAGGGGATTGTTATGCAGGGACGTAGAGGAGAAGGAGCCGGAGTGTTATGCCCTTCTCTAGGAAATGAAATTTGGAGTCCCGTACTGTGGGATCCATGTGAGGTCAACGAGGCCTGGGTGAAGGAGTTCTATGCTAACCTCCCTACTGTGGCTTGGAGTTAGGACGAGCCGGTGGCCTATATCGGTATACGAGATCACCACATTTGCTTCTTTAATAAAGCCATGGAGTGCCAAATCCTTTGGAGGATGAGCTGAAGGCCCGCGATATGGATAGAATGACCAGTGGTTAGTTGACACCTTGGTGATAGAAGAGTAAAGGGCCTCGACTTGGGCATCACTAGGACTAGCATCCAAAGCAATCATTTTGCGTGGAGGCCGGAGATGGCTTAACCTAGTCTCTCAAAGAATCCCAGATATGACCTATCCCCGTGCATTGGTGGTGACACCGTCCTGTGCAGGGTGAGGGTAAATGTGGGGGCTCAGATATTGGAGGAATGGAGGTACTTCTCGGCTAAGCCCATCAGCGGTCTGCCATTTCCTTCTCTCATAAATCTATCCTGCAAGTGTGCTGGGGTGTATAAAAATCGGGGACCTTATCGTGGGTTGTGACAGGCCCTTTAATCCCTTGAGGGTGAAGCGGGATCGAGGAGGTGAGAAGAAGAGAAAGATCGCATCTATTGGGGAAGATAGTGGGGTCAACACTTCTAGAACTGTTGGGCCATTTGAGCGGATTGAGGCCGAGATAGCGGGCATACGGGAGCTAATGGAAGGGTTTCCAGACTTCCCTTCTAGTAGTTGACCACTCCAGTGCAGCAGCTGCCAACTCAAGGGAGGTGTAGGGGCAATTGTCGCCCTAGTTTAGGCCCGTGTGAAGCTCGGGAGGACTTGGCGCGGAGAGAGGAGGAGGCAGCATTCTCGGGACAAGCTAATTGTTCGAATGTGTAAGGAGATATAAAAAAGATCTAAAGACCCTCTCTTCTAATTCTAGGACACCCCGGGGAAACCGAGCGGGACCTCACTGAGTTCTCCTTCCCCGGCGGGTTCGAGAGGGAGTGAACGAGGACAAAGGCAGCGACAGCATTGATGAGACTTATAGCTAGATGGGTCATGGAGTTCCCTTTTCCTCTTCTCCTTTGCTTATTTACTGATTTGGATAGCCCCCATTTGGGGCTTGTAAGACAATATTACTGTTTCCTTTCTCGTTCTTAAATGTTGGCACTCATTTTTCTTATGGCTTATGGATGCCCGTTTGGCATCCTCAAACATTAGCCGTGTTTTTGAATTGCTTTATGATATCATTGTGGTTGTTTTCCTATATTCGCATCGCTTGCCTATTTTAAATCCATCATATCTGTTGTTGTCTTCAAATAGGAAATTTTGGAATATTGGAATTTCTGAAATTTTACTGGCTAACGTCTGCGCCCAGCGATCGCACTACCGCTGCGATGGTACATCTCTTACTATAACAATTCCGCTGTAGCAAGACAACCCCCGCTGCGAAAGTGACTTGCTACATAAATACTGTGGGGGTTCTTGTCTCTCAGGTCAACTTAAGTCAGCCACTCTCCAGTTTATCTCCTTTACTATAATCTCGCAAAACCAGATAGTAGTTGTGCTGTCGATATACCAATTGAAATCCTCCAGAATGTCAGTGGACACAACCCAGGCGCTCGACATACTCGGACAATATGATGAGAAAGAAATAAATCAAAAACTTCCTAGATGCCTTATAGCTTCCTAAAGATTTGAATGTGGACGTCTACATAATCCACGAGGAGTCTATTCGACATTTCTCAGGGTGCTACATCTACCGCAGCGGGTTGCTCTCTGCTACAGCGGAACCACTGCAGTGGTGGTGGTCTCTCTACAATGGGTCATGAACTAGAATTCCGCAATTCTTTCCCAGTTAGTATTTTAAAAACCTACTCTCTCAAAATGGGCTTAATAAAAATGCCCAAAAATAGAAAGTAGACTTTTAGAACAAGAAAAGGAGCTATGATGTAGGGATGCATCCTCCAGAGCTATGATTTTCACAAAAACTCAAGAATTGGTACAAGCATGCAATTGGAAACATTCTCGATGATAGTTTGGCATCCAGCTAAGCTATGGCTTACTCATTTGGAAGTGTTAGACTTTGATAAGCCATGCGTATAGTTGATATGCTTTTGATGGGTAGGATCAAAATTTGAGTAAGTTGTTATTGAATATTTTAAAACTGGTAAGAGTCCAAAGGACGAAAAATAGGAAAGAGGTGGTGATATCCCCATAATGTGAAAACCCATAGGTTATGATTGCAATAAAAATAGTCTCTGCATGAGGGGTATGTGAGAGTGAATTGATTTTATGCATGATGACTTGGGCATTGTTGTTGATAATATGTATATATAAAGTACATAGTTCTTCTTCCTGAATTGTAATCTTGATCGGTTAGTCATATAAACCCTATTTATATATTGGGAACTGAATATTTAAGGGTAGACTATGATTATCACGGGATGCAAATTAGATGGGTTAGACCTTATATAGTGACACCGCCAATAATGTGTGAGCGATGATGTTGAATGAGTCTATGGACCCCTTAGTTGTGATTATGATTGTCACGGGGAAAAATTAAATTGTTGAAATAAATTTGATATGATGCTGCATCCAATGTGAATTGGGAGATATAGTGATGAGTTAAGAAATTATGAAGAAAATCCATGGGAGAAATATAATACCCCAAAAGTGCTTAAGACTAGACCCGAAATTTGAAATGAGAAAAGTAGCAAAATGTCGAGATTTCTTCTCAGAACGACTCGTTAATGCGGGTCGTTGGTGGGTCTAACACAACCTTACGTTGGAGGTGCTCATGGTGAGAATATGCATAAATGGACTTGGAAGTAACGGGTCTCGAAACGACCAATTGTTGATATGACGGTGTTGTATGGGGGTCGTTGGGAGGATGGTATTGGTCAAAGAGGGTTGGCACAAGTCGTAGGAAGACTCGTTGTTCGAAAGGACGAGTCCTTACATGATCCCGTTGGAAGAATTCCCGGAAAGGTAGGGAATGGTGAAGCAGATAGTTACCACGAGTCATGGGAGCTAGGTACGAATCGTGAGTAGCGAGGTTTAGGTATGAAAAATAGGAGGAACCAATGAGGGAAGTAACGGCCCGTTGGAGTAAGGGACGACTCATTGTTGCGACCGTTGTCACTGGCAGTGCAGAATTTTCAGGTTCTTTATTAACGGTATTTTTGCTATTCCTAAGCCTAAGGTTCTAAACTCGTGTTTTGAAAACTCAGTTAGTAGGGTTTTAAGGGTGTTAAACGTATTATTCTAAGTATCTCCACTCATGCATGCAACTTAAAGCCTTCTTTGAAGATCAAGTTTGAAGGAATTTCTTCAAATTCTGTACAATCTTCTTTGGAGCTTTCAAGAGGGAAGTGTTGATCGGTTTACCCAGGTATTTGAGGCTATGAATGAGAGTTCCTTTCACTCTCATGCCTAAATTCTCTCAATTTATTGAATTTCAATTCTAGAATCTAGCTTCATGATCTTATGGGGTTTATCCCAATTCTTGTGAAATTATCTATGATCTATATATGGGTCAATTCCTTGTTAATATCCAAATCACGTTTTATGATCTATGAGCATATTTTATAATTATATTAGTTATTAATTTATAGTTCTATGAGCATATTTTATAATTATATTAGTTATTAATTTATAGTTTCAAAGTTTAATTAAACTATGCCCAATTATGTATGCTTCATGAAAAGTCAAATTATGATTCCATCATGAACTTGATCTTCTTAAGCCCTTAATTATGATTTATGATTATTGATATGATTTCCCTCAAGTATTCATCATGGATTTATGATTTCTCTCAAGTATTCATCACGGATTTATGAATATCAAGTATATACATGTTTTACAAGTATGCATAGATTTCATAATTTATGGATTTATGACTCTTGGCCAATCTATGAGCCCTTATTCATGGCAATCATATATTTCAAGCGGGATACATAACATTATTATTTATTTGGCCATGAATTTCATGAATGATTATACGGTTACTATATGAGCCCTCATGTGCATGTTTTTGGGAGCAGTATCTAGCACTGAGTAGACACGGCGTTTAGGTAAACCCCATGGNCTTAACGGTGTACAACGTTAGGAAGTGCCTGAATTCTTTACTTGCTTTGGTCGAAGAGGTAGAGATTAGGAAAAGAGAATTACAACGGAGCCTTGATCTTAATGATCATTGTATTAACTTGAGCTATGGTCGCAGGATAGTTATATAGTGAACTTAGTGATAATTCATAGTTTGCAAAACTCATGAGATTTGGTCGAGTAATTGAGGATAGTCATTCAATATGGATTGGTCGATCATATGAATGAATCTAAGTTATCAGTTCTGTAAGTAAGTATTGATAAAGATCACAAGTTGTATACCTAAAGCTGTTATGAACCCATGAGGAGCACAAACCCTAGCTATCCTTTAATTACTAATTTACAAATATAATCTTGACTGCTGTTTATTGTTATTATTTCTTTTTATTAGAATTTCCCAATTGTGTAGTAATTACCATACAAGTTCATCTACCGGCTGTAATCTAGATCTTCCATATTCCCCGCGGGATCGACCCCAACCTCTAGTTGGGTTCTTTATTGACAACGTCCACTTCATACTTTAGTTGTAAGTGTGGTTTGAGCGTTATCAAAAAGTGGCGCCGTTGCTGGAGGATACGGCTAAGACTAGGTTATTTTCTTGTATTTGGCTTTTTGGTAATTATTTCCTTTATTACATTTATTTTTGTGTTTTTCTTTGATACCCACAGGCTATCCTTCGGTGGATGCCAAGAAATCAGAGTAGAGGAGGCCCCCTTGTTCCGCTCAATCCCGAAATTGAACGAACATAACATAGAATGGAAAACCCTGAGCAGAGAGAAGATCGCTTAGCTGATGAAGCTAGGCAAGCCGAGCTGGCTCGGTTAGCTGCACTTCAGCAAGCTGGTGATGATAGAGATGAGGTGGTAAATGCTGGTCTACATGGAAGGTGCAACCGAGCTCAGAAATTTGCCTCTCAATTCTTCGATGATGATGACATAGATATTGATGAGGTTGGGCCAACTGGAGCAATTGTGCCACCACACTGCCCGTTGGGGCCAAATTCAACATTACGAGCACCATGATTCAATTGTTAAACATGAAAGGGGTGTTCAGCAGCCACGTAGAGGATGATGCCAACCTGCACTTGATGAATTTTGTAGGAATATTCAAGGCATATAGGTTGCCCGGAGTAAGCCAGGATGCAATAATACCTGACTGCCCTCGACGAACAAATCTACCCCGCTGCTGCT
>JACEIK010002225.1:130195-148447 GCA_018107945.1 Datura stramonium | reverse complement strand
CCTCTAGTTGGGTTCTTTATTGAAAATGTACGCTTCATACTTCCGAAGGAGGTGTGGTTTGAGCGTTATCAAGCCTCATTCCGTCCCATATCTTCCTAGCCATGTAACCTCCACAAACTTATGGAGTTGACACACTCCTATAAGAGCCAGTTTTAGAACTTGGCTAAAAGTCTCCCTGCCCTTATTGCACATATGGTGAAAAAGGAGATGAAGTCAATGTATTAGAGGTTGACCAAGCTATGCTCACGTGTGGATGTTGTGGAAGGGGCTATCACCTCTCTCTGTACTGAAGTAAGAGAATGGAAAGGTCAGACGTCAATGGAGGTTCCTGACTTAAGCGCACTTGATGCAGGGATGTCTGCCCCTTCTACAGTCTGAGGCCCCATTGACGACCTGTTCGAGGGTTTGGGGAATGAGGAGGAGGACCTAGGAAATGAAGGCCATGATGGGGATGCTGTAGCTAAAAATGATGAGCATGATGAAGAGTGATCACTTTAGGAAGTTCTCACCCTCCTTTGCTTTGTATGCATACACTGGGGGCAATGCATTGTTTTTGTTGGGGGTGGGAGGAGTGTATCGCATGTGTGCTTAGTGTTAATGATGTTGATGTTGTAAAGCTTTTGTCAGGCTCAGGAGTAATGAAATGAAAAATTGCATTTGATTGTTAGTGCTAATGAGCGGGTCTTTATTTTTCTTGCCAAAAAATCGTGACCCAAGATTATTTTTGCCTTTATAAATAGTAGATAGCGGATAAACTCCAAGGGTTTTCTTTATACCACGGTTCTTTCCCAAGGAGAATTTTTTTTCTTTTTTTTTTATTTAACCGAGTGACATTTTCCAATGATAGATTGTGAGACGACATTCTTAAGGGAAAATACCATGTTTTTGAGTCTTTTGTGAAACTATTTTGAGAGGTGCCACCAAAAATTTTTATGTGGCATGAAAAATGAACTTGGAAGAAATGGGCATTTGAAATGGGAAATGTAGCACTCTCTTGTCATACATTGCATATTCCCTGTTTGGCTTGTGGTTTTGCATGATCAATTATCTTGAATCAAAATTGTATGGTAATAATGAATTGTGTGAACTCTTTGGATGTGATGCCTTATGTGGTAAGGCTTTTTGAATGAGTCTCATGCATCTCTTCTTGTCTTGAACTTGTCGTAAGTGTGACACAAGGAGAAATCCTAGATGTAGTCCTATTGGTAAAGTTGTATGCATGGAGAATTCTTTTGTTAGAGTGAGTGTGATCGTCCTATTCTATAATCCCTTATGTGTGCATTGTTTGATGAAAGAAAGGGGATTCTCTCTTGTAATGAGTGGCATCACTCCGTTTGAGGACATGCTTGCATTGGTATAAAGACATGATTTAGACATGAGCATTGTGAGCTTCAAGGCAAGCTTTGAATGAAAAATGATTATGATTTGAGATAATATGTGTGCTTGCTCGGATAAACCATGCCCTTGTTTTGAAAAATGAAAGAAGTTGTGAATCATGCCTATCCATTGTGGTTACCTCTTGAAACCTTCTCATATTTTGGGGTGTCGTTCTCTTTTTCCTTGAGTTGATCAGCTTTTTTAGGTTGTCTTAGGCTCATTGGTCCTTTGTGCGTAGATTCATATTTGACATGCTGTCCATTTTCTCAAATGAAAAGAATTGCATTACTTGAGGACAAGCGATGGTTCAAGTTTAGGAGTTTGGTGAGTTGGTAATTTACTAACTTACTAGGCTCTTAAACATGAGTTTTTGCTTAGTTTTCAGGTCATTTAAGTGGATTTTATTCGCTTTCGCCTTGATCTTTGCAGGTACTTAACTTGAATGGAAAAAAGCATGAAATTGAGAAAAAAGCATGAAAATAGAGTTAAGGACTGGCGCTCCACCGGAGGACACTGGCGAAATATTGGTTAACCATAGTTGTCTACTATGCTAAGAAAGGATGGAGACCGGCGGATCGCAGATAAGCACTAGCGAAACACCGGTGCCAATGTTGAAGTACTCAAACACTTATTGGACATCAGTTGTAACCGACTGGTAGCTCACAGATCAGCACTGGCAAACCGTTGGTGCTAATGCCGAAGTACTCAAGATCTCACTGTCCTGCAATTGTGATTGACCGGTGGCCCACAGACAAGCACCAGTGAACCGTCGACGAATTGCAAGTCACGCCCGTCAGCAAGGGGTAAAAATGTCAAGCATGGAAAAGGAGAAGTATATCTATAACCTATTTTTGTACATCTTAAAAAGGAACTGGACATCCATTCTAGAGAGGATTGATTATTCTATTACATTGAATTGTATTGTAGTAAAGAGAAGTAGAGAGACAAAGACTCATCTTCTTCATTGAGAAGGTATAAAACTCCATTGGAGGTTAGACCTCGCTTGATTTTTTCTTACTCAGTTGGTGAATGGATATTGAATTGTTGTTTAATGCAATGTCTTACTTTACTTATATGAGTAGCTAAATTCTTTTCTAGGGGTGTATGAATGATTGGGGCTGATTTGGATTGGGTATTGTGTATTTTATCTTATATTTACTCAATTGATATAATTTTTGTTTTTCCTCTGAGTTTTAACTTGAATACTCATAGTTGCAAATGTGGGTTGCATTTTCTTAATTTAATTTTGCTTGAAAAAGGAATTTAAAGTATGGGTGAGGAAATACTATTAGGTAATTGGGTGATAACTATGTGGGGTTGGCCTAGACATAACCAAAACCCATTATTATACACCCATTAAGTATCGAAGCTAGAAATAGTAGATTTGTACCCATGTTGATGTGGTTGTTGTGAAAAGGGACCTTGGAATTGGAGAAAACCTATGGTATAAGGCATATAATTGGTTCAGAAACATAAGATGCCACCTAATCTGCAGCTAATTGTACTATTGAGTAAATTTAGGATTAGCAAACTCAATCCAATCACGCCCCTATAAATATCGCACCCCTAGTACTCTCTCCTTTGGTTTATTATATACTTTTCCCCTGTTTTAGTGTGCAAATCAAACTTTTATTTTATAAATTGTGATTCCCCCAATTATCTATTATTTGTTCTTGAAATATTGATTCAAATTAGTTCAATTTAATAGATGAGTATTGTGTGATCAGCTGACATTCCTTGTGGGATTTGATCTAACACTCGCCGGGTTTATTTATTTTGACAATGATTGTGTACGCTCTCTCATAAAGAAGAGTGTATTTTGGATGTTATCAATGAGCAACACAATAATGAGATGATAGTATAGATGAGGATAATGAGAGAACTTGAGTACTTAAAGGTACCATTTATAATATTGACCCAAGTGGGGGAGTCAATATTGTTAACCGGTCTATTGAATATGCGTGGATATAGTTCAAAGTCAGGGTACACTTACATTCTATTATAAGTTGGTGTAATTTACCTTGAGGATATCTTTATTTCAGATTGAACGGATTGCTTTACCTCATTCTTGATTGTCATGAAAAGATATTGAATTTTCCAGTTTGGTTGAGCCTCGTATTGGATATAAAGGATTCACTTTGTGTACCTACGTACTAAGTTATCCCATCAAAAAAGTTTTATATATGATAAGTGAGGGATATGTGTTGTATCTAACTAGAACTTGGGGTAATAGAGTCGAGTATCCGACTATTAAGTTGGTGCCAGTGGATATTGAGTCTCCTAATATGTTTTTGAGAGCCTACACAGTGTACCACATGATAGGAAGAGAAACTTGGGTGTAGATGTACACTATCAAAAATAGTCTATTTCTATATGGTATCATAGAATGGCTCTATGGAGTTGAAGAAACGAAACATAATTGCAAGGCTTCAAGATTAAGCGGTTACTAATTAAAATATAGTACTCTAAAGTGTTTAATTTCAATTTGTTAAGAAGAATGGTGAATCATGCAGAGTTTGTTGATAAAGGACGAATGACTTAGAATTTCATTAAGCGGAAGTATGTTTCCGTGCCTAGATAATTTGTGTCCTTAATTACAGGGTGTTATTTATTAATATAAGATAGAAATGTGATTGAGATGACACAAGTAAAAGGAAAAAAAGTGGGATACTCTGATATACATGTTTCAAGACTACTTGTGGTTTGTGGTTAAATCTAGTGATGTTTGTTAGATAGTCAAAGACACCAGTAATTGTCATTGACCAAATAAATCGAATATTTGAACTGTTACCATTCTTTTTATGATGTTCATTAATGACACAAGAGAATATTTTCATAGTCTAAAGAAGTACGTGTATCTATTTAAGATGATTTTATGAAAATAAAGAAAGTACTGATTAAATAAAGGTCAGAAGTGTGAATTTTTATTTTATGTCATGATGTTTTAAACATTGTATTATAAGAAAGGTGACAAGTCGATAGTATTATGCGCACTAATACGATACAATTGTCTTTGTTGGAGCACGAAAAGTTGATGGATGCAAAAGATATGACTTTACTGGGGGTTGGTGATAGTTATTAAAGGAAACAGGCTTACTAGATAGCGAATAAAAAGGGAATATTATAGTTATAGGGTTTAATGTGGGTGCACTTGTGGTGGTTTCCTTGAGGATATTTGTACTCGAAGAGATATAACATTTACAAAATTCAATACTCTCGAGATTCATAAATATGCATTGAGATTGAAGAAAGTGAGCTAAGGTTGGCAGATTGTGATATAGGGTATTACAAATGTTGTTCTTCTATGTTTGAATTGTTCATCAATTAAGTATGAGTGTTCGAGAATTAATAAATTACCATAATTAGGTTTTTTCACGACTCGAACATAGGCTCGGATCGAGACACGGGACAAGGAGCCCCGAGAAGCTCCAAGTCTATCCATGGCATGAACACACATCTAACTCAATCAAATAAGGCTGAAGACTTATCATAATAAACATAGAGGAAGTCTAAGCATAACATACAATCCAAAAATACAACATGAGTTTGAAGCTGAATATAATCTATTTTCTGAAAATCCTCTAAGTCTGATGAGTTGATGGGACAAGACCCCAACTAACTCTCTAAAACTGAAAACTAGAAATACGTAAACATAACTAAATAAAAGAGGGGCCCTCGATAGACGAGAACTCACCAATAGAGGTTAATTCTAATGAGAAATCACTGTAGATGTTGTAGTTGACCTACATGTTTATTTAGGCAATTGTGATTGTAACTTGGGTGATCTTAATAGGCTTATAAATATTGAGCACTTGATTCAAGTTGAATTGGTTATACATCATACTAGCCGATGTGGTGATATATTTCGAGAGATAGTATAATGGTATGAGATGCTCATATTGTCGTGTGTGACAAGGGTATGAGTACGTGGAATGTTTACACAGGGGTGGATGGATGTGTTTCGGCATTGCCGTACATGAAAGTGTTATGTAGGGGTGTATGGATGTGTATCAGTGATGTCGTACGTAAGAGTGTTACATTATGGTGTATGGATGAGTTCCAGCACTATCATACCTAAGTGTATTTTGTAGGAGTGCATGGAGATAATCCAGCACTATCGTACATGTGATTGAAATGTAATGGAATAAGTCGGTGATCCATTACTATGGTATGTAATAATGTTTAGATGAGATTTGTGGCACTGGAGTGTGTGCTAGCACAATAAAAGCATAAATGAATATTGGTATCCCCTCTCAACACTAGCCAAGGTGATATTAATGATTAGTTTCTTTTGCTCAAGGTTGTTCTTAATAATAGTTACTATTTAATATAGGAATCTTGTTGTTTAAGGGTTTACATGGATGTTGATTCCATGTGCTATTGATGATTTGAAGTTGGTTAGTCACAACTATTGCATTCAAAGTTGGTCCAATAAACATTGAAAACGACTTTGGACTGCTTAAAGAAAGCAGAAGTCCGGTGAAGATAAAAAGAGTTAGTGGTATGGAGATCACGAAAGGCAATACAAAATATAGAAAATGAGAGAATTTTGACCCCCTAAAGGAAGCTATGAGATTTAGTAAGAAAAATAAATTATGCTTAAAAATATGTTGGACCGTATGAGAATTGCATCGAATAATCTATTTAAGATGATTTTATGAAAATCAAGATAATACTAATTAAATAAAGGTCATAAGTGTGAATTTTAATTTTGTCGTGATGTATTAAATGTTGTATTATAATAAAGGTGAAAAGTTGATAGGATTATGCGCACTAATATGATGCAATTGTCTTTGTTGGAGCACAAAAAGTTGATCGATGCAAAAGATATGACTTTATTGGGGGTTGGTCATAGTTATTATAGGAAATGGGCTTACTAAATTGCTAATAAAAAGGAAACATTACTGTTCGATGGTTTAATGTGGGTGCACTTGTGGTGGTTGCCTTGAGGAGATTTATACTTGAAGAGATATAACATTTACAAAATTCAATAATCTCGGGATTCATAAATATGCATTGAGATTGAGGAAAGTGAACTAAGGTTGGCAGATAATGATATAGGGTATTACAAATTTTGTTCATGTATGTTTGAACTGTTCATAAATTAAGTATGAGTGTTGGTGAATTAAGAAATTATCATAATTAGGTTTTCTTCAAAATGAAGTAAATAAATAAGTAAATCACTGTAGATGTTATGGTTGACCACATGTTTATTTAGGCAATTGTGCCTGTAGCTTGGGTGATCTTAATAGGCTTATAAATATTGTGCACTTGATTCTAGTTTGAATTTGTTTTACATATACTAGCTGATGTGGTGATATATTTTGAGAGATGGTATAATGGTATGAGATGCTTATATTATCATGTGTGATAAGGGTAAGAATACGTAGAACGTTTACACAGTGGTGTACGGATGTGTTCCGGCATTGCCGTACATGAGAATGTTATGTTGGGGTGTGTAGATGTGTATCACTGATGTTGTACATAAGGGTGTTACATTATGGTGCATGGATGAGTTCTAGCACTATCATACGTGTGTGTATTTTGTAGGAGTACATGGAGATATTCTAGCATTACCGTACATGTGATAGAAATGTAAAGGAATAAGTCGGTGTTCCATTACTATGGTATGTAATAATGTTTGGATGAGATTTGTGGCGCTGGAGTGTGTTCTGGCACAATAAAAGCATAAATGGATATTGGTATCCCCTCTAAACACTAGCCAAATTGATATTAATGATTAGTTGCTTTTGGTCGAGGTTGTACTTCATAATAGTTACTAATTCAGTATAGGAATCTTGTTGATTAAGAATTTACATGGATGTGGATGTCGTGTGCTATTGATGATTTGAACTTGGTTAGTCACAACTATTGCATTCAAAGTTAGACTGTATGAGAATTACATAAATCAAAGTAGTGAAATAAAGACTTATTTGGTATTCATGAATTTTTTATTGCACATTTTACATTTTGCATGTCTATGATTAGACAATACGTTCATGGTGATACTTGTATAATATAACCCAAGAATGTGAAACTTGATGAAAAGTTGACTGATGAGGAGGGTCAAATAGATTATCTTTCCTACCGAGACAGGCAAACTCCCATCGTGTCCCAGATCAGATTGGGTGAATTGAAAGAGAATGCCCACTAATCTATCATCTCCTCTCGTAGATAATTGCAGTTTTACAAAGCGTCTAACCACAATTCACTCACTTTGATCAATCAAGAGTGTTGCCGCCACTCCTTAAGGTTAACTGTTGTATCATACACTTCTTGCATTTTTTCCTACATTTCATACTCATCTTTCTTCTTAAGGTAAGATAAAGGGCTAGGCATGGTGGGGTAAGAGTATCCAGTCGGCAATCTTTTTTGCTTGATGAATAAGTCTTATGTTTCCCGAGTCACACGATGTTTTAACTGAAATAATTTCATGCGCAATTCATGCCTTTTAATTTTTATAACAAGAAATTCTTTCTTTATTTTCATAAAAAAAAATTCTCTAGACTTTTTATTAATATTAGTTGATCGTAACACAATATGTAAGACTCATGATTCAGGAAATCTAATCGTCCATGTGTAAGGCGAAAGCCCCCAAATTTTTTTTTCAAAAAATGGGTGATTCAAAAATTGAATTACTACGCCTATCTTGGTGGTCGTTAATTTTGGTGGTCTTTTTTTTGGCTGACCCCACTTCTTCTTCTATTGATTAGAAGCATCCAACAACACCACAAGGATTTATAATTAGATTCTAAGGGCGTCTAACCCCGTTTCCCCCCTGTTCGTGTGTGGGCCACCCTTCTGAAAGGGTAAAAAGTGAGAGAACCCACTTCAACCCGATTGCGGAGAGCACAAACCACCCTAAGATAGGGATGGCTCTGATGAGTGCCATCCCATTTGACCTAGCCCAAGTACCTATTTATGGTATTCACATAGAGCCCCTCCCACCTCTAGTAGGGTGGTTAAAGAGGATGGTGCAGTTTTTTGACCTTAGAGCCAGAACGCTATAGGGGCAACCCCATCCCGCACCAATTCCGCCTCAACCCAATTTTCTAAGAAGGCCTTCTTCTCCAAGATACCAAGAAAGAGTGGGAGGCACCTGGGCTCATTCCTCCTAAGAAAATAGAACGCCAACTGTTGTTGAAGCTCCGCTTTTCTTTGGATATCAGGAAGGAGAGGTTGCTCTAATTCCGAAACTAGAATGATACATGGAATAGATGCAACCTATGGCTTGGGTATGTGTGGCTGTGGTTGTCTCCCAGGTGGCAAATAAAGAGGGCCATATGAGGAACCCCTTCCCCTATCACATATGGCAACGAAGCCATCAAGAGTTTCTCATGATGAAAAATTGATCATAATGATAAGGAGGAGAGCAACCATGAAAAGGTTCCTTTGGAAAAGCTCTTCACCCACATACCGCAAACTTATTTCATAGTTTTGAACTGAGAGGAAGACCCAACGTGACTGAAAGATACGGCAATGTTAATAGTAGGTCTAACTCCATGATAAAAGAGCTCTGTTTCCAAAAAGATTTGTCCATTAGTAAGGGGGATCACATTGGTGAGAATATAGGCCGATACGTCTCCATCTTGTATTTCAGTGACGGTTAAGGCGGTCAAGCTACCTGTGCTTGTCTACTCCGATCATTTAGCCGCTCTTTCTAAGAGATTGGAATATAAATAGAAAACATCCCCTAGAAAAGCCTCACGACCTGTTGGTCGATGTAACAATAATGTCATTTGTCGATATGCTACCGCATGTTTAGTAATATCATCATAGATTATTATATAATATAATTTCTATGTATAATATTTCTGTTCTTTTGCTGTGTTTATATTTCCTAACACTTATTCCAGAGGTATTTAAAGTGGCGAGTCGAGAATCTTACTGAGTTATATTTACGTATAACTCACTCCTAACCTACATGTCCATGTAGATACTGTTGGTGAAGATGGATTTAGTAGCTGACGAGTGTGTTGGAGTTGATCTAGTTGTGTTAAGGTGAGCCACCGCATTGTTCGTGGAGGCTTCCGAAAGAGTCTTTATTATTTATATAACAATGTTTTCTTGTTGGGTTTACAAACCCGAGTCTTTTCTAGTTCACTTAGATACTCCATGGTGTAGATTGGGAATTAGGTTTAAATTAATTATTTGAAATTTGAATTGTTCATAATTAATTATCATATTATTTTATAATTCATACCTAATTTATTAAGTATTATGAATTAATAGTTAATTTATGAAAGTTGAGTTCGCCTGGATATGGTGTGTGTTGGGTGCCAATCACGTCTAGAGGGTAATTTGGGACGTGACAGGCGTAGGTGCTAGTGCAGAGGTAGAGACACATGATGATGATGATGAGGATTAGATGACTCGGAGAGTTCTTTCCCCTTTTCCTTTATTTGATAACATTGGGGATAATGTTTTCATTTTAGTTGGGGGTGGTATGTGCTCTTTTGATTATTATGATTTTTGCCCTTGTCAGGCTTGTTTTGTTTGGATGTTATGAATTTTCCTAAGTGGATTTTTTAGTTTTTTAATGAATGAATGCCCTTGTCAGGTTTGTCTTTTATGGATTTGAACTTTTAACCTTTTTCGGGCTTAACTTTTATTGTTATGATGATGTAAGTTGCCCATGTCGGGGCGGTTTACACTTCAATTGTTTATTATCCATGCATAGAAATCACCTTTGTAGATAGTAGGTAGTAAGTAAACTCTGTGGGTTGTCTTTATACCACGGTTCTTTCCCAAGAAGCAAACCTTTCTTATCTTGATTTTGCGCCGAACTGGGTGACATTTCCTAATGAAGGATTGAGAGGAGACTTTCTTAAGGGAAAATACCAAGTCTTAGTTTCATTTTGAGTCTTTATGCACTTATCTTGAGAGTCACCGCCAAAAAGTTTTCTCTTGGCAAAGAAATTTAATTTTTTAAAAGAAAGGGGTAATTGAACTAAAAAAGAGCATTCTCTTGTCAAGATGCCTACATTCTTTGTTTGGCTTTTTGATTCACAAATGAGTTGTGTGGAACTCATAATAACTTGTGAAAATTCATACTTTTTATTGATTTTGAGAATAACTAGACTCATTAGAATTTTGATGTCTTTTTTGGTAAGGCTGTTGTTTTATTCTTGTGTATACATACCGTCTAGAACTTGACTCAAGGAGAAATCTTAAATGTGGTTAATCTTGGAAAATGACCTTGAACCTTTTATAATAGTCATTCTACAGAAATCAAGGTCTTTCTTTAACATTGATCCTAGTTAATCAATTTTTTAGCGTTAAACCTCTTTCTTGGAAACCACATTACAAGTCTTAAACCTTTTGTGAATTCTCTTCTTTGGCACCCGTTCCTCCAAAATTGCTAGTGCTGAAAATAAAAATAGGGGCTTAAATCCCATAGATATGGGGGATAATGAGAAAATGAAATGTTGATGTAGGAAAGAGACTAAGTTTGGGGGTGTGTACAAAAGGGGTAGAGAGGAATGAGCTTTAATGTTAGGTAGCACCGATTACTTAATGTAAAAAAAATAAAATGGATGGTTGAAAACCTTTGACCAAAAGGA
Organism: Datura stramonium; assembly: GCA_018107945.1. Lineage (NCBI taxonomy): Eukaryota > Viridiplantae > Streptophyta > Magnoliopsida > Solanales > Solanaceae > Datura > Datura stramonium. The sequence goes on along the minus strand of JACEIK010002225.1, from coordinate 137,507 downwards.
AAAAATGACACTAAATAAATTGAGTGATTTTATATCTGGTATAGAGGAGGCTTAATATAAAAATCTATGGTGTTCAAAGGGGTGGCTCTTTAGGAAAATTGGGATTGGCAAAAGGATAGATAAGGTGAAGTTGACTCCATATTGTAAGCGGGATGTTGATTTGTATCACAAGAGTGTTAGGGAGGTTCTAGCCACATGAACTAAATGATGTTATACTGTAAGACCCCAAAATTTCTCAAGGCTAAACCTCAAACTAAGCATGAAAAGCTCACCCCCTGATCACGACTCTTCACTAGCCTAGCACCCTCCTCACGACCCAGTCAATGACTTATAGGGTGACCTGAAGAGTTGTTTTGTGACTTGTGAAAATTTTCTTATTTTCTCGGCTTCAACCCTCGGGTCTGGTCTTAGGAACATTTTGGGTAATACAATATCTCCCCTTGGGAACATTCATCCTCGAATGTGGGTAAACATGTTGAATAACTAGGGAAAGGAACTGCCATCCCAAATAATTAATATCTGAAGCTTAAAACTGAAAGAATGACTGCCTCCAGACTGAAATACATGATTGAATGGAATTCATGAATCCTACATACATGCACTGACATGAAAGAAACTGGGAGACATAAACTAGACATGAAACTGAATAGAATACTAAGGAGGAAAAAGGTACCTAAAGCTGGAACTGAGCCAAAAGGGAAAAGATGCGGTTACGTAGACATCATATCTTATTTGACTTTCCACATAGCTCCCTCAACATGTTGATTTCTCCACAGAACCTTTACTGAAGCTACTTCTTTGTTCATCAACTTCCGAACCTGACAATCAAGGATCTCAACTTGAACCTCTTCAAAGCTAAGGCTATCCTTCATACCAATTCTCTCTACTAGAATAACTAATGCAGGATCACCAATGCAATTTTTCAATAGTGATACATGGGAAACTAGATGCACTGAAGCTAACTCCGCGGGCAACTCCAACTCATAGGCCACCTTACCAACACGTCTCACAATCCTGTATGGGCCAACATATAGGGGACTAAGCTTTCCTTTCTTTTCGAACCTCATTACTACCTTCAAGAAAACCCAATCATTAACTTCAAATTCAAGTTCTCTCCTCTTCACATCCACATAGGACTTTTGACGACTTTGAGCTATTTTCAGCCTTTCCCTTATACGTTGAAATTTCTCCGTAGCCTGATTAAGTATGTTTGGCCCAATAAACATTGCTTCACCTACTTCAAACAAACTTATAGGCGACCTACACCTCCACCCATAAAGAGCCTCAAACGGGGCCATCTAAATGCTGGAGTGATAGTTGTTGTTATATGAAAACTCGATAAGAGGCAAGTGATCACGCCAACTACCTTTGAAGTCAATAAAACATGCTCTCAACATATTCTCAAGAGTCTGAATGGTTGATGAGTTGGTAATCTACCAACTCATTAGACTCTAAAACATGAGTTTTTGGCGAGTTCTCAAGTTGATTATGTGGATTTTATGCCCTTTTAGCTTTTATTGTGTGTAGATGCCTAAACTTTGATTAAAAGAGCAAAAATGGAGTAAAAAGGAGGAAATGAGTATAAGGGCGAATCACAAGTGTTAACCGGCGAAACGCCAGTCAAAAGCTAAAGGTCACTGCCTCAAGGGAGGAATGCTACCGGAAGTTCATGAGTTACCAGTGGCGAGAATCCACTGCAGTCGCCGAATGACACTCAGGAAATTCTGGAATTGGAATTAATGGTCCGACGGTTCATGGATTGGCATTGGTGAAATGTCAAGTGAACTGCCAAAGATCACTGGAAATGACTGGAAAAGAAGAACAAGTATCCGGTGGTTCACGGATTTCATCGGTGAACCGCTGGTACCTTCGCTGGTTTCAGAATGATGCTTTTAAGGGTATAATTGTCCATTGCTGAAAAAGGAATGAAAAGCACCCAACCTTTCAGGGTATAAATAGAAATAGAAGAACTCTGCAAAGGGGGAGAAAAAAGAGAGAGAGGAAGAAGATAGAGAGTTAGAGAGAAAAGCCAAGTACACATAACATCATTATTTTCTCTTTTAGTCGAATACAATCTCTTAGCTGATAAAGGGATTTTTGATTGAAATTTTTAGAAGATAATCTACTCTATTTTCTTCTTTGATATTATTGTGTTTCAACTGTAGTGAAGGATACTTGTGTTTTGAATTTATCTATTATTCTTATTAAATTCACTGATGCTATTGATGATTGTGTTTTTGAATTTCTTAACTATGAGTAGCTAAAATCATTAACTAGAGGTGTGTGATGATGAATGCTTAATTGGATTGGGTATTGCTAGAGTTAACTTCATGATGTTCAATTAATTGTAAATCTAGTGGATTCCCTTCAATCTATTAATGAAGATCCATTGATGATGATATGGATCTATCTATACTTTCTTGATTGTTGCTCGAGAGAGAATAATTAAGTATTACAAGGGAGTCTAGTTGTGGGTATGGATAAGAGATTGTAAAATTAAGCTAGTAACAACTGAAATTACTTTCTCCTTCCTAATTAGCAGCTAATAGATAGGAATAGTGAAGTTGCTGATCCAAACAAATTTGAGTGCGCTAAATTGCAGCTAGAGTTTGAAAAAACTCTAGCTAGAGGTAGTCAATAGGTTGGGAAGCTGAGGGTACCTATTTTCCGAGATTATTTACACTTATTGAACTTATGAGGATGACCTGGCCTATCGCGATCTAATTAATGTTTCATCCTCACCGCATGATAATGCTCAAATCACACTTCTAACTGAAGTATAAAGCGCATGTTGTCAATAAAGAAACCAACATAGAGGTTAGGGTCGATCCCACAGGGAATATGGAAGATCTAGATTACTGCCGGTAAGTGAACTTTTATGATAATTTCTTCACAATTAGGGGGATTCTAATAATAATAAATAGAAAAACAAAGCAGCTATCAAGATTATGGTTGTGAATCAATAATTAAAGGATAACTAGGATTTGTGTTCCTCATGGATTCATAACATCTTTTGGTATACACTCGTGATCTTCACTAATACTTACTTACAGAACTGATAACTTAGGTTCATTCAAACAATCGACCAATCTCTATTGAATGACTATACTCAATTACTCAACCAAGTCTCATGAGCGTTTCCAAACTAATTGTTATCACTAAGTTCCAGATATAACTATCCTGCGACCACATCTAAAGTTAATAGAATGATCATCAAGATCAAGGCTCTGTTGTAATTCTCTTTTCCTAATCTCTACCTCTTCGACCAAAGCAAGTAAAGAATTGGGGCACTTCGTAATGTTGTACACTGCTAAGAATCATTAAAGCATGAAGAGAATATAATAAGTAATCCATATTGGTTTTAGACTCACTTTGTGAAACCCTAGCTTCTTAATCCACCATGATTCCCACACCCTAGCTGTGGAGGTTTTAGCCTCTCATAGTTGCAAGGTAGTTATGTGTGTTCATGATTAAAGACATAAAAACAATACTTAAAAATATGATTGAGAAAAACGCTTCATTTAATTATTCCGCAAAATCTTGAACAATAAGTAGCAAGAACAATATGAATTCAAGAAAAGGTTGATCACAAGGTTGAACCAACTCAATTCTTTCTTTCAAAGATGTGAAATTGTCTACTACAATGTTTTCCAACTAAAACTAATTTTACTTAACGTCCCTTCTGAAAAATAAAACATAAAACATATTTATATAGAAATAAGAATCCTTTTCCTAGGCTTACAAGGAAATTTTCCATATCTGGTGCCGACCTCTTCACGGATCATCCTACGACTTGTAGGAGCATCCTACGGCCCGTGGCAGCTTCCTATGATTTGGATTGTCGCTGATTATTTGCTAAGTGTCGATCCAAGGTATGATTCATACCTCCTTCCTACGACTCGTACCAGGCTCCCGTGGCTTGATTCTGAATCTTTGCAATTTTTCTGAAGTTCACCACGACCGGGATGATACGACTCGTACCAAGCTCTCATGGGTCGTGGTCTCCTCTCATACTGAGAATCAGCCTCTTGTGCAATTCTTCTAGAGTTCATCACGTCTGCCTTACCACGACTCGTACAAGCTTGGTAAGGTCCGTGGCATCATTCATAGGTTCATTCTTCTAACTTCAGCCTATGCTTCTTATCACTACCATCAGTACGGCTCATAGGTCCAACCTACGGGTCGTACTGTGGACTGCATTTTTGCCCTTTTTTGCACACTTTTAGCTTCTTTTTGCAAATTTACGCTCCAACACCCATTTATCCTTAAATCGAAGGAAAAGTTCCTCATGTACACATAAATACACCTATGTCCATGCTATTTTCTTGGTTTTGAGTGTCAATAGTTCTTTAAATCCACAACACATCAACACCCTCAACTTAAGCCTTTTGCATGTCCTCAGGCAAAGAAAAAAACTAGATGACGCTTAACTAGAAAATACACTTAAGATACTACAACCCATACTCAAACAAATTTTTGCACTTTTTATATACACTCTATTGACCCTTCTTTATATAACATCATAAGCTAATGCATTACAAGAAACATCAAAGCATCACATATAGGGATCAAGACATGTCATCTAGCTATCAACAGGCAATCAAGTCATCACAAAAGTTTTTCACACAGACTAATGGTAAAAGTAAACATAACCCATGTACCGTCACACAAATGAAGTCCCCACTCATATATGAAGTATCAAACACAACATGAGACTAGGCAAGTGAAGCGCTCAGTCTCACAAGGAATTTTGCAAGTATTATGCATCAGATACCATAGGCTATCCCTTATTTTCTCTGCTTTGGTTTGTCAGATGGTCAAGTTAGGATCACTATAGGACTTGATATGGATAGTAATGTATGCTTTGGGCTGGAAATGATAAAAATGAGAGATTTTATGAGTGACTATCCCTTCCTTGGCAATACATACATTGGCTACATCATTTACCTATTTCACCCTTCACTCTTTCGTTTTCCTTTCTTCCCTTTTTACCCTATTTTAGGAATATTTGCATGGGTGAGGTGATTTTTCGCATTTTTCAAAACAACTTCAAGCTCTTTTGAATTTTTCTTTTTCAAGATTTTCATCTCTTTCACTTTTTTACCTCACCACACCTCATTTTTCACCATATTTTCTCTTTTCTCTTCTTTTCTTTTCTTTTCCTTTCTCCTGCTCCCACCATCTATGCACCCCTACTCTAGCCACCCTCAACTTAAGTATTTTTCTTATGTTGAGGTTCACAATATCCAAGGAAGGACTAGGGCCAAAATAGGTTCATTATAAGCAAATGGGTACGGTTAACAGGTGAATCAAAGAAATATGGTCTATTAAGACTAAAACTTTGGATCAAGGGATTCATGAAACTTTGTTAGGAAAATATAGGCTAAAAGTGAGCTAAAACAAAAATGGCCTATGATCATATCCTAACCAACCGTCCTTAACCTAAGCAGAGACCAACAAGGCAAGTTCTAGATCCTCAACAACATACTGCAATGAATACAAAAGCCTCACTCACACATGGTACATGAACTATTTTAATGTCACCTATCTTGTTCATACATGGCTTAACAAGAATAACTACTATTAATAACCAAATGACATAAAAAGATCCACAAAAATCATGCATGTTATCACAAATACATAGCAAATATTTTGAACAGGGTCAATTTTCAAAAAGAACAAAACTAGTGCATTTTTATTGGCTGAATATTCCTAAGTTACTTTCTAATCAAACAAAAATTACAACTAAAAAAAATCCTAACACATGCTGGTCTACTAGATAGCATGCCTGAGGGAAAACAAGCACGGTAAGAAAAACCCTCAAATGAACAAAATTAAAAAAAAATACAAGTATACCCCGCTGCTGTAACTGTTGGTTGTCGTGTTGACAACTTAACTACTTGGCTCCAAAGAGCTCCCAACTCCGCACGGAGACTTCTAGTATCTGTCTGCTTGCCATGCTCATGTTAAATCTGCTCTCAAAGTTGTCTAGGCAGGCATGTAGGGCCTGAGCTGCTGCATCTATTTCGAATTTTACCAATGGCTTTACATTTTCCATCATGGCCTGAATTTTACGCTCTGCCATGGTCAAAATCTTAGCTTGCTTTTGGAGTAAGTCATGCGGTACCAAGATGTATCCTGTTGGAGTCTAAGTTTGTACACTGGGCAGTGGTGTAGCAGAGGTGCTGGGAGCTGACTCTGAATGACCGACATCTATAGCTGGTGTCTCGCTCTGCTCCTGAGTACTGGGACATTCACCTGTACGTCCCCTACTGGCTGAGCTGTTGGGATAGCTTTAGGAAGTCTAGATCTGCTTACCGGGTTTATCTCATCCCGAATAAGGCCTATGTCTACAATCCTCTGTCCCCAATCAATCGCTCATCACCCCTTTGAACTCTCGCCTCCTTGCATAAACTAAATACAAGGATCTAGAATGGGATTGTAGTTCTTACTTCCGCCGCCCGGTCTCGTATCTCAGTAGCAATAATCCTTGAAATATTAAGTAGGTAACGAGACATGAGGCATGCCACCAAAGATGCCCTATCAACACTTAGTGTATTGTCATTGACTGTCGGTGCTAGTCGATGGCGCACTGGTGTCCAGCAGGCTTTTGCTATGAAGTTCAGCGAATTCTTTGTCACCTACTTGCCACCTGTAACCCACTCGGCCTCGTCCTTGTTCTTAGTGATCACCTCTGCCAGCCATTGCAGCTGCCTATGTCTCTCATCCTGCTCAGACTTCTGATCTTCTTCATTGCCTCCACCCTGTAATCATATTTTGGCGTCAGTTTGGTCGGCAAGAACTGTGGCCTGTACAAGATTTGAGTGATGGTCTAATCAGATATGTCAACCTCGCGACCTCGGACCATCACACTTTCCAGAAACGGTTGATCCTTCACCTTCTGCCCTTCCTTTGCTTTCACCTCCATGGTGGCCAAATAGTTAGCATAGTACTCTCGGATGATGTCTTCTGTGTACTGTGCTGGAGTCTTTGCCATCCACTCGAACCCATAAATTCTGAAAATCTGCTTCATCTCCTCAACTTCATGCAGTAGGTTTGTGAGGATCCGCAGCTCTTCTTGTATGCTCTGCCTTGGCTGATTTTTGGAGGTGAGAGAGATGCCCAGCTCATATATTTCTTTGGATCCCGACTCTCTCCACCAAATTGTATGATTTTCTCTAGGTGGGGTCTGACGTGCCCGATTCAGCCCGTCCGCAAGTGTACGGGTCGTGCAAGCAATATAGTGGCTCTTTTTAAGAACCGGAATGTCGAACCCACAGGGACTGGACCCATTCCTCTAACTATCCATTTC